>JAOTQJ010004584.1:0-18598 GCA_025642045.1 Solanum sejunctum
GGAGATCTACTAGCACCTATACCTGCAGCATGAAATGCAGGTCCCCCATAAGGGATGTCAGTACGGGATAATGTACTAAGTATGTAAGGCAAGATATACTGTATATAAAGTAACAACTCAAATGAAACCATGTATTTGTGAAAGATCAACGACCACCCTTAGTTATGTTGTAGAATTATGTACTTTACGTCCTTTATATCACTTTACCTTTACTGTAAAATTTGTACTATAAAATTTGTGCACCGTTGTAATCATATGACCAACTGATCAGTGGTAGATCATCCCTATGCCAGGTTCTTTACGAACCCCCTCGGGCTACCACCCATAAAACTGTATACTGTATATTTCAATTACCTTTGAGATGATTATTTTGGTGGCCATAATATTAGAGCTGTAAGACTGTATATGTAACATTTAACATGTAGATAATCACACAGGACAACATGACTATAACAAGAGTACGTTATATAAACAATAAAATGCATATGAATTGGAATAACTTACGAACTTTATTTTGTAGCAAGAACTCATGTAACTTGGTGTCAAAGTATCTAGGCAGGTTTGAAGGTGCTATGTATGGAATCATATGAACATGTACAAAAGGGGATACATGGTTAATAATTGTGTTGGAGTTGGTGAATGCCTTTATGTAGCAAGGAGAGATCTATATTTCATGCCAAGTGATACGAGATCAAGTAATATTACATACCTCGTTGTATGACCTCATTACTACCTCAAGATAACCTTCCCTTCTTTCAAATACTTATCTACAACATAGTAGAAGATGAAAGTAGCTTTAGAAGCCAATGAATACATCTTGGCATCTCAATCACATAAGAAAACAATACACGGGCAGCAAGCGTGTGTTTATAAACCCGGGCGTATTTCTTTAATGTTTCCTCCCCTAATCGTACTTTATAATACACTTTAGCATATACACACCATGTACAGCCTATTTTAAGTCCATAACAGCCTTACAACAGCCGACAAAGCACAACACATCATAATTCCACACAATCTAGAAATGGACAGCATAACGTTACCTTCCTTCGCTACATTTCGACGTCGACAACTCTAAACTTATTCCAAATTTAACCAAACTATTCCAGAAACATTTATACATACAACCAGCTATGAACCAGTTTCATAACAGGAAAAAATCAATTATTAAAGACGTGAAGCAACAGCTTGCTTTCTAACAGTCCATAAGTTATAATCAACATGGCGCTTGAAATAACTTGATAAAATGTGCTTTGTTAAATGAAACCAAAACCAGGGCAGAATCGTTAGGGTGATGCTTATAACTCAAACCAAGTTAAAAACACCAAGTTCTCTTCATCATATAACTTAAAAACTATAGAGAAATCACCAAAACAAAAGCAAAAGGTGCAGCAACTTTCTGCACAGAATCTGTCCAACAAATTTCAGCAGCTTAGCTAGCATCTATTTCGTGTTTTTCATGATAAAGCTATACTAAAACACACAACTATAACTACTTACCTTTGCCTTTAAGGTGTATAGTCTCCTTAAGAATCCTAAAGAAGTCGTTTGGATGCTTCACAAAGTTGAGAAAGGTTGAGAGAAAGTAGAGAAAACAATCTAATTTGTTTGTGTTTAAGTGAACTATAACTTGTAGAGCAGCTTTGGAGCCCTTTATATAGGGATATTATGCCGATTCTCTCTTGACTTCTTGACCACCATATACCACACATAATCAGGTAGCTTACCCACTAGCTTAACCTCAAAGTTGGGCCTTTTTGGAGCACCAACTTGATGGACTTGGGCTGCCAAATTTTCAGTTTTCACTTAATTAGGTTTGGGCCCAATTTGCTAAGTGTTTTGTATTGTCTTTGGGCCCTTTTTAATACCTCTATTGGGCTTAACATATAATCCATTTATGATGCTAAAACGTGGTCTAAAGTTACACTATTAACACAGAGTATATTCATAATAAAACTTGGACAATTTCAACGTCGAACCTCGTCTCCGTTTAGTTCGCGATTTTAAGCTAAGCAAGTAGGTGACTCACTTGCTAGCTTCTAAGTCCTACAAGCACCTCAATTATTTTACTTCATTTAAGGCCATAATTTCCTTAACTCACCACAAAACATGTATACCCTCGATCCCCTTAAGTATTAGACGCACATACAACCCATTAACATGAGATTCAAGCACTTTTAAAAGTTAGCGACAATTAGTCCAAATCATGTCATGTTTCATTTGAATTGTGCCAATATTGTAAGGCATGGGGTGTTATAGAAAGACATGAGGGCGAGGATGAGGAAGTTTGCGTCTGGTCTGAGTAGACATGTGCAGAAAGAGTGTTGGGCAGACATGGGCAGCTCTACTGATTCCAGGCATGGACATCTCCAGATTTATGGTGTATGCCCAACAGATAGAGGAAGATAAGATGAAATATAGAGAGCAGCAGATGAATAGGATGGCAAAATCAGCAGGGCATGAGCCTAGCCAGCAAAGGAAGAATAAGGGCAACAAGTCCTACTTCCAAAAGAGAACATCTTATCATGCACCTTCTGTAGCAAGTACGCCCGTTCAGCCAAACAGGTATAATCAGAATTCACAGGGATTCCAGAAACCCAGGGCTCAAGGCACACAATCTCAGGCCATGTGACTTAGGGACCGAAGGGAAAATCACCCTGTGGCAATTATGGGAAGATCCACCTGGGTAAGTGTCATCTGAGCACGGATGCTTGTTTTCTATGTAAGCAAACGGGTCACTTTCAGCATGAGTGCCCAAGAGAAAACAAGGTGAAGAAAGCAATAAGGCACAATCCTCTGCAGCACCCAACTGATAGTGAGCAGAGGGGTAATACTATGCGTATAGGAGGTGGGATGAACCACCTTTATGCTATAGTTAATCAATAGGATTAGGAGGTAGCACCAGATATTGTCACGGGTATGCTTCGAGTCTTTACCTCTGATTGTTATGCATTGCTTGATTCGAATGACACTTTATCTTTTGTGACTTCTTATGGTGGCTAGTAAGTTTGGAATTCTTCCAGAATGTATGCTAGAACCTTTTTCCGTTTCCACTCCTAGTGGTAAGTCTATCTTAGCTAAGAGAGTTTACAAGGATTGTGTAGTGTCCATCTATCATAGAGACACCTTAGATGACTTGGTAGAATTGGAGATGGTAGATTTTGGTGTGATACTTGGCATGGATTGGCTTCATGCCTATTATGCTTCTGTGGACTGTAGAGCCTAAATTATTAGGTTCCAATTTCCTAATGATTCTGTTCTACAATATAAAGGGAGTTCTGTTTCACCTAAGGGCAAGTTTATCTCTTATCTTAGGGCTAGAAAATTAATCTCCAAGGGTTGTATTTACCGCCTCGTGCGAGTTAAGTCTGATGATGTTGAATTTTCCTCTTGAGTCTATCTCGATTAGAGTTTCTTGAGGTGTTACCTGATGATCTACTCGGAGTTCCTTCTAATAGGGAGATTGACTTTGAGATTTATGTTCTTCTAGAGACCAAACCCATCTCAATTCCACTTTATAGAATGGCCCCTGCAAAGTTGAAAGAATTGAAAGAGAAATTGAAAGACTTGTTAGAGAAAGGTTTCATAAGTCCCAGTGCCTTGCCTTGGGGTGCACATGTCCTTTTCGTGCGTAAGAAAGATGGGTCTCTCTGGATGTTTATAGACTATTGATAGCTGAATAAGGTCACTATAAAGAACAAATATCCTCTTTCTAAGATAGATGATCTATTTGACCGACTTCAGGGTGCTACCTATTTCTCTAAGATAGATCTCAGATCAGGCTATCATCAACTGAAGGTGAGGGAAAGTACATTCCAAAGACAGCCTTTAGGACACGGTATGGCCACTTTGAGTTCTTGGTCATGTCCTTCGGGTTGACAAATGCACCTGTAGCTTTCATCAATTTGATGAATAGGGTATTCAGGCCATATCTTGATATGTTCATGATTGTGTTTATCGATGATATTCTGAGATACTCTAAGGATGAAGAGGAGCATTCTAATCACCTTAGAGTGGTTTTACAAACACTCAAAGATCATGATTTATATGCGAAATTCTCAAAGTCTGGTTTTGGCTCAAGTCTGTGGCTTTCTTGGGCCATGTTATTTCAGGAGATAGTATTCGGGTAGATGCACAGAAAAATGAAGCGGTTAAGAACTAGCCAAGACCAACTTCTCCAATAGAAATAAGAAGCTTTTTAGGTTTAGCAGGCTACTATCGCAGATTTGTTGAAGGCTTCTCTTCTCTGTCAACCCCATTGACTAAGCTAACTCAGAACAAGGCCAAGTTTCCTTGGTTTGAGGCATGTAAAAAGTGTTTTCATGAGTTGAAGACTAGATAGACTATGGCACTAGTGTTAACCTTGCCAGATAGGACAGGGAGTTCATGATATATTGTGATGCATCCCGAGTGGGATTGGGTTATGTACTTATGCAGAGAGGGGGAAAGTGATAGATTATGTTTCCAGATAGTTTAAGATTCATGAGAAGAACTATCTGACTCATGATCTTGAGTTGGCAGCAGTGAAGTTCTCACTTAAAATCTAGCGTCACTATTTGGATAGAGTGCATGTGGACGTGTTCACTAACTATAGAGCTTATAATACGTGTTCAGCCAGAAAGAGCTCAATCTGCGGTATAGGAGATGGATGGAGTTACTCAAGGTTTATGATATGAGCATTCTCTACTATCCAGGTAAGGCTAACATTATTTCTGATGCTCTTAGCAAGATGTCTATGGGTAGCACTACTCATATGGAGGAAGGAAAGAGAGAGCTAGCTAAAGAAGTTCATAGATTGGCTCGACTAGGAGTATAGCTTGAGGAGAACAACAAAGGTGGGATCAATGTTCAGAATGGTTCTGCTTTATCTGTAATGTTAGAAGTGAAGGACAAGCAAGACCAAGACCCTGTCTTGTTCCGATTGAAAGAAGCAGTTCACAAGCAAAAGGTGATGGTTTTCCCCAAAGGGGGAGATGGGGTGTGAGGTATCAAGGAAAATTGTACGTGCCAGATATTGATGGTGTTCAAGATAGGATCATGTCAAAATATCATAGCTCCATATATTCCATTCATTCCGATTCCACTAAGATGTATCACGACTTAAGGGAAGTCTATTGGTGGAACGGGATGAAGACATTGCTGAATTTGTCTCTAAGTGCCCCAATTGTCAACAGGTAAAGGTTGAACATTAGGGCCATGTGGGTTAGCTTAGAAATTTGAAATTCCTGAGTGGAAGTAGGAGACCATCAACATGGATTTCATCATGGACTTACCAAGATCCCGAAAGCATCATGATTCTATATGGGTGATTGTTGACAGGATGACTAAATCAGCCCACTTTATGGCAGTCAAGACAACTTATACTATTGAGGAGTATACCCAACTGTATATTTGTGAGATTATGAGGTTGCATGGGGTTCCCTTTCCATCATCTCAGACAAAAGAGCTCAATTCACCTCTAAATTTTGGAGATTCTTTAAGAAAGGATGGGGTACGGAAGTATATCTGAGCACAACTTTTCACCCTCAGACCAATGGGGAGGCAAAAGGCACTACTCAGACTTTAGAGGATATGTTGAGAGCTTGTGTCATCGACTTCAAGGGTAATTAGGATAACCATCAATCATTGATTGAGTTTGCATACAACATTAGCTACCATACCAGCATTCAGATGGCCCATTATGAGGCATTATACATGAGGAGATGTAGATCACCGATTGGTTGGTTTGAGGTTAGTGAAGCAAATTTGATCGGACCAGATCTTGTACACCAGTCTATGGAGAAAGTGAAAGTCATCAGAGAAAGGTTGAAGACAGCCCAGAGTTTTTAGAAGTCATATACGGATGTGAGAAGAAGAGACTTGGAATTTGAGGTGGATAATTGGGTATACTTGAAGGTGTCACTAATAAAGGGTGTTATGAGGTTTGTTAAGAAGGGGAAGTTAAGTCCACGTTATATTAGACCATACTAGATTGTGATAAGGATTAGGAAGGTTGTGTATGAGCTAGACTTACCTTCCGAGCTAGATGGAGTTCACCTGGTGTTCCATGTGTCAATGCTAAAGAAATGTTTGGGGAATCCTACCTTAGCAATTCCTACTGAGAGTTTGGGAGTTAAGGATAGTCTATCTTAAGAAGAAATTCCAGTCCAGATCCTTGATTGATAAGTTCGTAAGCTAAGGAATAAGAGGTAGCCTCCGTTCAAGTCCTATGGAGGAATCAATTTGTTAAGGAAGCTACGTGGGAAGCTGAGGAAGCGATGAAACTCAAATACCCGCACCTATTCATACCAAATTATGATGATGTTGAAGGTAATATCCCTATCCCTAATGTTATTGAAATTTCTTTCTTGATTTGATGCATTGATTCTAATCCTCGAGCCTAAGATTGAGATAAATAGGTGATAGGTAGTTGAGAGTTTGAGAGTTCCCAAGTGAGGAATGAGGTGAGTTTGGGGTTTCTCAAGTTTTTGTGCTATTCCTACTCATCATTCGAGGACAAATGATCCCAAGGGGGAGATGATATAACCCCCCGTGAAATTATCAAAATGTCCCTAAAATGTAATCATGCACACAATGCGTCTTTCAAAGCTCCAATGGAAAATCTGAGAGTGAATTTGCGATTAATGCAGAAAATCAAATAAAAAAATTGCCTCGACCTGCTTTAAGAGCAACAAAAATAAAAAATAATTTTTGCTGATTAATTCCAAGGAAGTGTTTGTCCGCGTCCCTAGTGCAACGTGGACAGGACGGGAAGATGCACTTATATTTTTTTCTTAAAAATTCAACAGGAATTGAAATTCTCAAAAAAAGGCAAAAATATACTGGTCCGCGCCCCTGGCGCATCGCGGACCAGTACACCAGTTTAAAATTTTTCTTTTAAATTTTAGGAAGGGTATTTTGGTCATTCCTAACCCATTATAAGTCCCAAAATGTGTTTTATAGTATAAGTCATACGAAAGGGTTTCAAAACCCATATTTTTCTAAGTCTAAACGTGCTTTCTAAGAGAGGGGAAGGAGAAAGTGCTTAAGGGTTCCAAGTGAGATTTCAATTCCTTGAGTAAGACTTTATTATTCATCATTCCAGGTATGTAAAGGCTACCCAAGAGCATGGAATTATTCTTCCATGTGCCCCAATACATGTAGTAGATTGATAATTGATAGTTGATAAGTCTTGAGTAGTGATTCTTGAAGAACTTCTTCAATATTATCTTTATTTCTTGAAAATTATCTTTAATTTGTACATATCATCTCAAATTGATGATCATCATACTTGTATTTACTGATTATATTCATTATTGTATGATTGTATACCTAAATTGCATGATTCCCCTTGTTTAATACTTCAAGAATGAACTTAGGGGTAATGTCTAGAGCCTTGATTGTCTGAATATGTAGATTGTTGGAGTTGGAGTTCTGGGATGAGGGTATTGATGATTGAGATTGATTGAATTAGTGTTCATAGATCCTCATGGAACCAAACATTAGTTTTGAAGGAATGATCTTACTCTTTGAGTTGATAGATAATGAGTTAAACTGAGTGTTTTTGCCTGTAGGGGCTGAGTGATGGAACTTCTTAATTAATTGACAGACTTATAAGCATATTAAGTCCTAGAAAGAGTATTGACCACTGAAGATGAGTAAGTGTGAGTCCCACTCATACTTATTAACTACGTGGCCAGCGTAGAAGAGGATTGGACCGTGAGAACGAATGTTTCCTTAGTCCAAAAAGAGGACTTAATGATATTATAAAAACCCCTGATGTACGTCCTTTTATCCTGGCAAGGTACTGGGTGGATGCCGCAATGACATAGCTTTATTGTACCATCATTGGCTCATAGGTGGTAGGTCTAGGTCTAAGAAACTCCCAGATAAGCCCTCTGATGATAGTAATCTAATGTTGATGTGGTAGTGTGGGTCTTGATCGATGGTGATATGATATAGTTCCATTCCTTACTCTGAGTTGAGGTTGATTTTGATGAGCTATTATCATTTACTTTAGCCCATTTTACATTCAGTATATTTCATGTACTAACACCCCTTTAGCGTTGTATCATTTGATCATGCAGATTCTAGAGACAAAGGACTTCAGCAGCCTAATCGTAGAGGTTCACGAATTTCCAGACAGAGATTGGTGAGTCCGCCCCTGCTTTTAGAGGACATATTTATTCTTTATTATCTATTTTGATGTCTTTTATTCTTAATTGTGGTAGTCATGGCCTATCATGGTACCTTCTTAGAGGATAGCTAGAGAGGTTTTATAGACATAGATAGTTGATTGTTGATGTCGGATTCATTATTTCTCATTTCTTTTCTATTGAGATACTTTTTCGTACTTTATATGCTGGTGATTGTGATATCCCACTGATAGTCTATTATTCTCTTTATATATTTCGTATATGGGTTGAATGAATGAATGCAATAAGACTAGGTGGTGTGCTTGGGGGCTAGCAATAGTCTTCGAGTGCCAGTTACACCTAGGATACCCTCCCAGGGTGTGACAGTTAGATTGAATAAAGTTGCAAATGGTAGTATAGTGATTGTTGATGGTTCCAAATCTTCTTCGATTGAGGAGGTCAAGTCAAAACAAGACCTTGACCCCATCTTGCTAGAGTTGACGGCCTTGGTGAAAGATGGTAAAATGGAAGTTTTCTCCCAAGGGGGAGATAGTGCCCTTAGGTACTAAGGTAGGTTGTGTGTGCCTATGTTGACGACTTGAGGGAGTTGATTTTGAGAGAGACCCATAATTTATCTAATTCTATTCACCCTGGTTCCACAAAGAGGTACAGTGACTTTACAGAGGCATATTGGTGGGGTGGTATAAAGAGGGATATTGCCATTTGTAGCCAGTTGTCACAATTGCCAACAAGTGAAAGCCGAACATCAAAGGTCGGATGGCCTAGCCCAAGACAGAAATTCCTACTTGGAAATGGGAAGAGATTAACATGGTTTTTTTGGTTGGGTTGCCAAATACTAGGAGACACTTCTATTCTATTTAGGTTATTATGGATAGAATAACAAAGTCAGCTCACTTTCTATCAGTTCAAAAATAACTTAGAGTGCCGAAGATTATGCTAAGTTGTATATTCATGAGTTGGTTAAATTGCATGGGTACCCTTGTCTATCATTTCTGATCGTGGTGCTTAATTCACTTCTTATTTTTGGAGATCCTTCCAAAGGGGTCTTGGTACCAAGGTCAAGCTTAGCACGGCTTTTCATTCTCAAACGGATGGCCAAGCTGAAAGGACTATCCAAACTCTTGAGGATATGCTTAGAGCTTGTGTCTTGGAGTTCAAGGGTAGTTGGGATGAACATCTTTCGCTTGTTGAGTTTACTTACAACAATAGCTGCCACTCTAGTATCGGCATGGCTCCCTTTTAAGCTCTATATGGTAGGCATTGTAGATCTCCGATTAGGTGATTTGATGTAGGGGAGATGGCCTTCCTAGTTCCGAATTTGGTTACGAAAGCCTTGGAAAAGGTGAGGTTAATAAGGGAGAGGTTAAAGACGGTCCAAAGTAGACAAAAGTCCTATTTTGATATGAGAAGAAGAGATCTTGAGTTTAATGTTGGTGATTGGGTTTACTCAAAAGTCTCATCCATGAAGGGTGTGATGCGGTTTGGCAAGAAAGGGAAGTTTAGCCCATGGTTTGTGGGTCCTTATAGAATTTTGAGTAGAGTTGGTAAGGTTGATTATGAATTGGAGTTGCTTATGGAGATTAATATGGTTCATCCGGTCTTCCCCATATGTTTATGTTGAGGAAATGTGTTGATGACCCAAGTTCTATAGTGCTATCAGAAGTTATGGTTGATGTGGAAGGTAATTTGACCTATAAGGAGGTCCCGGTTGAGAATTTAGATAGAGAAGTGAAAAGATTTAGGAACAAAGATGTAGCATTCGTCAAGGTCCTTTGGAGGAATCAACAAGTTGAAAGTGCCACATGGGAAGCCGAGGCAGACATGAAAAAGCGATATCCATTCTTTTTCCACTCTACTCAAGTCGAGGTAATAAATCAAGTCCCATCTATGATTTGAAGTCTTAAGTTTCAGCAATCATGTCATTTGCATGCATCCATGTTCATGGTAGCAAGTTTATGGTGATTTTAGATATTCATTTTGAAACTTTTTGAAAATAATGTTTAAGTGTATTTGTTGCACTCATGTCGGGCTGAAAACTTCATGATTACTTCTCTTACGAGTGTTTCTTTGACATTCGAGGATGAATGTTCCCAAGAGAAAGATATTAAAATGCCCCTCATGTGCTTCAGAATGCCCATAATCATAATTTCCATATATCTCAAGATCCATGTGTGATTTTGAGAATCCAACTTTATATTCTTGATCAGGGGGCAAAATTGAGAGGGAAGTGGGTATAACCTAAATTTTTGGTGACCCATAGCAAAAAATAATTTTTGCTAATTTTTGAATTTCAGTGGCTATCCGCGCCCTAGCCGCAACGCGCCAAGGGTGCGGAGTAGTGCATTTTGTCAGGCATGTTTGGTCCCCGTCGTCCTAAGGGCGCGAACCAGTGTAAGTTCTTCCTCAATTTTCTTATTTCGTCCTGGGGCATTTGGGTAATGATCCAATACCCATTTATATGTGAAATCTTCCATACTTAGTCATTTTTCAATTCTATAACTCACAAAACTCTCCTTAGAACCTCTCCAAGACTTTATCAAATCCCTCATTCAAATTCAACGATTTTAAGCTCGATTTTGGAACTTAAGAACCCATCTCAAGCTTCAAGTTTTCCTCAACTCAATTTCAAGGAAATCTAAGTTTAAAGTATGTGGGTCTTCATACATGGGTCCTTTCACCCATGGTGTTCAACCTTCTCTTTTTATGAAAATTGCATGATTTCAAGTTATATCACCTATGGGCATCTCTTATTATAAAATATGAACATAAATTATGCTAGAGTTTTATTAAGTATTGATTGATTATACATGAATATCTATTTCAAACTTAATCCGTGAATTGGTTTTGTCTATTGAGACTATGCATGATTTGAGCTATGAAACCATGAACTAATATGAGCTTTTGCAATGGATTTCAAGATACCCTATATTAGGATTTTACCGCAATATTGATGGGTTGATTTACATTGAGTTTACTTACCTTATTTTACTCTTGAATTGCATGATTTTGAACAAGTATCATGAACCCACCATGTGTTCGATAAAATTTCATGACAAGAATTCTCAAGTTGTTGATGAACTATTACATGATTTATAAGTCAAGTGTTTTAAGATATTTATGGGCTTCCAAGCATGCATTGAAATCATGATGAGTCGTTATGATCTACAAGTGAACTATTGAACACTTATGCTAAGTTTTATGTTCTTGTGAATTGTGAAGCCTACTAGAAGGGTCATGAATCATGTTGTTGGCCTCATCCTCTAGTACAAGGCTTACACCTACACGAAGGGGTCATGAACCATGTTATTTACCTCACCCTCATGTATGATTCAACACTACTTACTATCTTATACCTACATGAAGGGGTCATGAACCATGTTATTTACCTCACTCTCATGTACAATTCAATACTACTTACTATCTTACGTCTACATGAAGGGCCCATGAACTATGTTGTATACCTCAGCCCTATCTATAACTTATTATGCATTACCTAACGTCTACGTGAAGGGGTCATGAACCATGTTGTATGTCTTACCCTCATGTATGGCTAAATATCATGTACTATCCACTACCTACTAAAGGGTTCATGACCTATGGTATACTCCTCACCCTCTAGTACAAGGTATTTGGATGAGCTATTCATGTCATGTTATTATGATGAACAAAGCATGTTTTATCCTGAGTATTGATTATACATGTCATATTGAACTTATGTTCATTGATTATGATTAAGCATCTTGTTTATTATGACTTACAATCCTTGTTGCATTGCACCCCGTATACTTAGTACATCCAAACGTACTAACGCATACTCCACGTCAATATGATATCACCATATAGGGATCAGAGCTCCTATCAAACATCCTCCTCCATGTGGCTAGTTTGGTTCTTTGAAGAAAGCTTTAGTGAGTCATCAACTCTCAAGACAATATCCATATTATTCATGCTATGTTGAGACTTCTTCTTTATGTTGGATACTTATTATCATGAGGGTGAATCCGAAAAATGTCTTGGCCCCCGTGCTCCATTCTTAAGTAGAGGTGTTGTTGGATACTAAGTTTGTATATGCTTATGAGCTCGACTGTCCTTATGTTTTTATGATCGTGAAAGACTTCCCTTAGTCCCGCTTTCCTTTTTAATATTTGACTCTTGTTATGTTTAATTTTGCTTCCGCAACCAAGGATGGATATAATATGTTAAGAGGCTTGTTTGTGTTGTATCCAGACTTCTCATTCGTCGTGTCTCGTCTAGACCCTAGGCTTGGATCGTGACAGAGACAATTAGACTTCACGTTACAAATAACTATAAATAAATATTTTATCTATTTAGAAATTATAATTAATTATTCAATAATACAATTTTAGCAAAATGTAGTAATTAAATGTGGATTTAAAATTTTATAATTGCATTTTTTTCAAATATAACCAAGTAAATAAAATTATATTCAATTCTTCAATAATTAGTCTACTATTTATACAATGAATCTTTTCAAGACAAAAGAATAAGAATATGATTTTGAAAGTTATATTTAAATAAAAATTATGTAAAATTAGATATTTATAACTGTATCTTGAATAGCACATTATTTTTTTAAAAATTATACTAGAATTCATAGTTTATAGTAATTAAAAATTATTTCACCAATTTTATTACAATAAACTATTCAATTACTCTAATAATACTAATTGAGAGGATGTTGCAAAAATATAGAATATCACTTAATACCTAATTATCAGTTATAATATTTAAAACATATGACTTTATGTAGCATACTATATTAAATTGCATCTTTTTTTAATGTATGTAAAATAAAGTAATACATAATTAGAATATACATTTTTAAAATATATATTTTTCATTTAACACAGAATTTTCCATTGAAGAAGACAATTAAAATTCATAACAAATAAAAATAAATATTTCTCTAGTTAAAGTTATAATAATTACTCAGTAACACAAAATTTAGTTCATTAAAGTAAATATAAATTTCAAAATTTATAATTGAATATTCTTTGAATATAATAAATAAAATTACATACAATTATTCAATGATTAATGAATTTATATAGCATGTGTGTTTTTCTTTAAAGGAAAAAATAAGAATATAATTTTGGGAATGCAAGATTTGTTACTTCAACAATATTAACTAAGAAGCTATTTCAAAACAAAATAATCTAATTAATTAAATACAAATAATAATAATAATAATTAAAAAAAGAGTTGAGAATAATATTTCTTTTAGATATATTGAGAAAACTATAAATTTAGTAAATTACCTTTGTTTTATTTATAACATTGATTTGACTTTACTTATTTACAATATTTTACATTTATGTAGATTCAAAATTAATATATACAATGCAAAATTTATAATTAAATACAATAATATAATTATACTATATTCATTAGTCCATCTACTGAAATTAGAGCATTGCGATTATTATTTCTCCCCCACCTCAATGTTTATAATTTTATCACTCGTGAAATCTTAAAGATTCATAATAAGATTATTAATTAAGAACTAAAGTATGACTACAATATAAATGTGTGATATTCTTAATTTATTAAATAGAGTTAATACTTATAAACTATACAATTTTTGTAGTTTTTATAATGTGTCAATTTTTACAATATCTAACGTTTTGAAATTTAACTGTCAATATTAAAGTATTTTAAAAATTATTTAAATATACAGTTTATATTTATTTAGATATACTATGTAATATAATTACTTTACTAGAGGTCATTTATACTAATAACAAATATAACTGGTGATCCATAAGCCATCAAAATAGTGCAATATAGGGATGAATTTTCTTGTATTATAAATATTCCAAACAAGAATTAATACATATAGTGGCTGATAAAGTTATTTAATCAATTTAACCACGAATAAAAAATTTAGTTACGCTAATAATACTAATCAAAAGGATGTTTCAAAATGGATAAATAAAAGATCACTCAATACCTATTTATCTCTTAATTATTAAAATAGATGTATTTTATGTAGGATATTATATTAAATTTGAATAACTTTAATATATGTCAAATAAGATAAAACATAATTAGAATATATACTTTTAAAATTTATTTTCATCTAATACCGGGTTTTCATCAATTGTAGGAAATAATTAAACTTCATGCTAATAATAGATATAAATAAATATTTTTCCTAATTAAAAATTTTACCAATTATTTGATAATACACAATTTAGTAAAATAAACTATGCGTTTATTTTCAAATTTACAATTAATTTTTATCTAAATATAATCAAGAAATAACATTATATGAATTGTCCAATGACTAATGGGCCATTAATTCAATATGTGGGGCTTTTAAAAGGCAAAAAAACAAGAATATAATTTTGAAAATTATATATTGTTAATTAAAAAAATCATTAGAAAACGTTTATAGCTATAAGTTGAATAACATATTAAATTTCGTATATTACATTATTATAAACAAAAAATTATATATAATACATAGAATAAAATAATTTCACCATTTTAACCATGAATACATGATTAGATTCAGCTATATTAATTAAGAAGATGTTGCAAAATAGAAACTAAAAATAAAATTATGTGTATATGTCACGCCTCGAAAGGGTACCTTAGACGTAGTCGGCACTCAGAGACTATTGTTAGTCCCCAAGCGAACCACTTGGTCTCATCACACTCACTCAATCAATATATTTTAGCAAATCAGCGAAAGATTATGATAATAAAAGGTGGCCAATCTAGATCTTATGAAACCACATCAAATCAATTAGACTAGCATGAAAGAATCTAGCTCAACATAATATCCGATCAACAAATCAATTCTAGTCTATGAAGTCTCTATAAACTATTTAATGTTGTCAATGACAGACCCATGGGTATCTCAAATCAAAATAAAGCTAATCTAATCAAAATAAATGTCACACCCCGAACCTAAAACCTTGACGTGGCCGGCACTCATAAACCATTTCTGGTCCCAACTAAACCACTTCGTCTGGCTACTTAGCGGAAGACTTAGCAATAGTGCAAAAGCTATAAAGTAACAAGCTTACTCATGAATTGACTACATACTGAATGTAAAAGTGCATAAGCAACTACTGAATAACTGAAACTAGAACACTGACACATCATTTATGGAACCTCTACTAAAGCTGTCTGAAAGGACTACTGGAAAGGCTCCAATTAGCCAGAACAAAAAAAGTAAAAGTTGAGATAAAACATAATAACCCAAGAGCCTCTGACTAAGAAGAGGCCTCACCAACTGGCTGAAAGCTGTCTAGTCCTCAACGAAGCGATTGCTGAGGAGCCCTGTCACTTGTGTCTGCATCATAAAATGATGCAGGTCCTAAGAAAGTCAGTACATGGAATGTATGGTATGTAAGATGACTAAAACAGTAATTCAGAATAACATAATAATTCTTACAAGACATAAACATATCTCATAACGAAGTAACAATAGTAATAAATACTTAGGATGCTAAAATTAACATGCTGAAAACTGGTAAGAAAAATATATCTTTTAACTTGAGGAGTTTCTCTAATCGATAACCACTACTATGAGCTTTGCGGTGATAGAGCATTTTGTCGATGCTGCCAGATCCATCCCGTACTTTGCCGGGGTAGGGGACGAAGAACTACGGGAGTGGATCCATCCCAAAACTGTGCTATCTCAGTGGCTAATGAGGAAAGTACTATAGTACAATCCTATCCTATGCTGGCTACATAGTTTATGAGTTCAAGTAATTAAATATTGTAGTACAATCCTATTCTATGTTGGCTGCATAGTTTATGAGTTCAAGTAATTAATTCTACTCTCACCCATATCGGTGCTCAATACTACTCCCAAAATACTTTTATATAGCTCATACTTAAAGACTTGGAATTTCTTAAAATCTGGTTTTCTCGAGGACTTTACCCCACTTACTACTTAGCTTCTTCAACTGAGATCTTTAACTTTACTGGAATTAGTATCTTTCACATATTTTCAAGCATGCTAGGTTACTCAACTAAAGTGCCAAGAAATCTTCATGAAAATACTCTTTAACTTGATTCAAACTATACATATACTAGCTTTCTTTTCTTGAAATAAATTCAAGATTTTCAAGAATATATCACTTACAGTAATTATTCTACAACCATGCAACTTCATACTAAAATCAGTAATAGACATAATTTCATATAAAGAGGAGTGCATAGACCAACATTTGGATCGAATTTACTAATACGGGATAAAAATTCTTGATCTTACAGTTTAACCAGAAACTTGTATGAAATTAAAAATTTTTAAATCCCAAAATAATAGTAATATAGACTTTTGAAAGGCGTTACATACTTGGGAGTGACTTCATGAGGAATTGGAAAGAATTCCTAAGTCGTACTATCGTTCTTGAATTTTCTTGAGCGTGAGTTCTTGAGAGGATTTCTTGTTTTGAGAGAATGCAAGAGTAAAAATGCATTTTTTGGACTAAATATGACTTAAACCTGCTTAGTTTAGGATTATGGGGTTTGAAAATGGTCAGAATTGTCCCTTCCCATTACAAGAAGAAAATCATCCTCCAATTGCACTAATGAGTGATGCACACTAGTGTAAAATGGCCATTGTTTGCGAATTTTCTAGTTTCGTCAAATTTTCAAAAAAATTCAAGTGTGCTTTCGTGTCCCTAGCGCATCGCGGAAGGGGAGTGGAAACCTCACTATTTTTTATTTTTTTGAAAAAATAATTTGAGTTTTTTCGCATTAAAGTCTAGTCGAGATCATTTTCCGACTTAGTTCTTTGCACTGATCACAAATTCGATCTTGAATTTATAAATGGAGCATGGGAAGACGTGTTACACGCATGGCCAATTCTAAGGGTATTTTCATCTTTTCACTGGGTGTTACAATAAAGCTAATCTAAGTCTAACTCTAGAAAGTTAGATGAAAAAATCATGTGCATCCGACAAAGTCAAGGAGGACTCACCAATCTGCTGATGTGTGAAATAGATCTTCAATTGAACGCCTATTGATGGTCCCTAATACCTATCTCTACATCATGAAATAATACAATCTAAATGGATGTCAATACGTGAAATATATGAGTATGTAAAATTGCTTAATTAAACAGATATAGGTAGAATAATATAGAACAAAATCAACTTAGAAAATACTCAATCAGAATGTCAAATGTCTATCTAAAGTAATAATAAAGAGTAGACAATGACCCATTAATACCATCCAATCCAATATGAATCAAATCCAATCCAATCAGAGTACTATCAGTATAGAACCTATTTGGGAGTTTCTCTTATCCAACACCAATCACTTATGAGCCAGTGATTGTACAACAATCCTGTTGATATTACCATAGATGTTCAGTACTTGCCAGGTAAGGAACGAATCGGATCCATGATGGAACTGGTCAATCAAGTCTGCTATTATTTCAGGAACTTCTAATCAAGAGGGAACATCCGATTTAATGATTAAATACTCATATATGCTTGGCGACTTAGTTGATGAGTTCGAGTTGGACTTATCCTTAATCATTTTAGTTCTCAATACTCCTCTCAGGACAATGCTCAAAAGATAATTTATTTCAATCAACCATATCAATTAGTCTCATACGGACTCTCATCATTCCATCAATTCTATCACAATCGGGCCTTTCGGCCTATCAATCATCTCAATTCTCAATCAATATTTCAAAAGGAGCTTAGACTAATCATTAGGAGGGCAATCAGTTAGACTAATCTTTAGAGTTTAATACAAATACTCACAGGACCATCAAGTTCTATCAACCTATCATCATGCTCACATCACAATCACATTCGACATTCTCAAATCAAGGCTCTAGACTCAATCCTTAGGTTCATTCATGCATTCTTTTATAAAGTAACATATAGGGTTTATGCAATCACGAAAAGTATTTCATTAGAAAAATCAAGTTTATGATGATCATCAAGCATGTAAAATACTTAGAATATACAGTTTATAAGAAAATCTTTCAAGAACACCTATATAGAGGCTTAACACTTTTATAATCTTTCTATTACCATCAATAAGGGCACATGTAAGGAAAATTCCATATTTTAGTTTAGTCTCACATACCTGGTATAGAGTTTTGACAATCAAGCTTGCAAGAATTTGCCTTCAATTCTCTTGAACCCTCGCTCTTCCTCTCTTCTCTTTAGCCCTAGTCTTATTAATAATTTAGAAAAGGCTTAAGAATGGATGTTAAAACCCTGTATACAGTCAAAATGACCTATTTTTTTAATCATATTTTAAATTTAGATGTTAGACCCCGTAATTAATTCGCTCAAAGTAAATCGTTTAATTGGAAAAGTTATGATGAACATGGTGTAATTTAAATTAAGTTCCCGGTACCTAATTATAATTCGAGCGTATTTTTTTAAGTTGGAGTCGGGAGTCCTCAATTGGATTAAAATAGAAAAGTTTGGGGACTTAATTGAACAATGGGCTAACTA
>JAOTQJ010004594.1:0-18598 GCA_025642045.1 Solanum sejunctum
AGGGGGGAGGGGGAGTAGGGAGTAAGAAAACATATTTTAAATTTTATTTGTTTAATTTATTTTTTAATTTTTAACTAATGCTAATAATTTATTTAAGTTTTGTTGAGGTAAAATATTTTGTCTATGTAAAATATCATATGAGAATTTTGAAAAATAAAAAAGAAAACATAGTATACACACTAACAAGTAACGTTGCTCAAATTGAACTAAAATTGATTAGTCAAATTGAAAAAAAGTTTATTAATTTATCGATAATGGGTTACTCTTTTAGTCGTTTCAGTAATAATTTAATTTTTTTCACTATTAGATTATCGGTTTTTAACTATTTTAGGTTTTCTTAATAGGTTAATCGATAATTTACTAGCAAAATAAATTCTCAGTTTCATACTTTATTTTTGACTGTTTCAAACTCTTATTTATTCTATAATACACTAATGTTTGCTTTTGAGTAAAATATAATCTGTAATGTATAATTTATTCAATTTTTCACCTTGTTTTTAAATAATTTTTAAAAACAAAATTATTTTGTTAAATCCAAACAAATAAATCGATAATTGAACCAATAAAAATCAATAACCGATAAATCAATAAGCTAATATTTTAATAATTCTATAGTGATTTAGCATATCTATAAATTAATAACTAATAAATTTAATATTCAAAATCAAATCGAATTATATATAGCCCTACGAGCAATAAAGTGTAATATTGTATATTTGAATAGAGAGGTACAAAATGGAACCCAATTGCACAAGAGATAAACATATTCACATGTATTAGAGCTCTTCCAAAATAAAATGTAAATTTCGTGGTTTTAAATTTTAATTTGAGTATTCGCTTACTCCAAACATTTCATTTCACAAGAAGTTAATAAGAGAATGCTTAGCCCTTCTGCAAATTTCATCAAAAAGACCTCAGTATATACTCAAAAGATTTTATGAATTTATACTAACAGATACTCGATCTTGCTTGTTCAAGCCCCATAAAGAAAAAAGACACAAAGTCATGTTACTCATACCATGATATGAATTAATAGGATAATCTTACCTAAAGAATGGGGCATACACCCAGCTAAATACAAAACTTTCTCAACCTTTTCAATCCCATAATTATAATTATTTTGACTATCAAAATGCATGGATGAATACATTCACCTTCCAGAATGATGTTGAAAAGCAATCATGGTTTCTCCTATGAAAAAATAATTAAGTTTTAAATTTTCACAATGATTTCTACACCAATGGTGGCCCATCTAGGGTCATAAAATTGAAATTCTTCCACCTCCTGTCCTGAAGGATATGAATACTCTTGTCAGAGATTTTTTAATCAATGTCAAATTCCTTTTATTTTATAATTTTGCCACAGAATTCATATCCTGTGGATATACTCACAAAAGTTTGCATTTCACAAACTAGAGACAAAAGGATCTCCCATGGTTAGCTCTCTAAGGCCATTGCAAGTGGTACAAAAGCTGAAATTCATTAAAATCCTACACTCCAGAAGTGATAAAATGATTCCTACAAAATTCAGGATATCTAAACCCAACAAATGCTGCTTAGATACAATCTTACAACAAAAATTAATTGCAGTTGCACAGTTAGCTAGCTCCAGCAGTAAAGGAGACTTTATCAGCCAGATGGAGAAAATTCTTCAATAAATTAAAGCTAAATACCCCGGCAATTAATCACAGTCGTCGAAAAAATCAGAGTCCGAAAACGAAGAAGAAATCATTCTCAAGTTTTGATCCACAATGACACCTTCATGACATCACCAAGGATGAAGTCATCCAAGACAAAAGAATCCAATTATTAATGGAAGATCGTGTAGCACTACTATAGCGATACTGAAACACTTATACTGTAGCAAAATTTTGGCTATAAATACAGCCAACCTCTCCATTTTTAAACCATCTTGTTATTTCACTTTCAAGAGCGCTCTCTCAAGAATACTTGGTTAGAATTTGCTTCCTCTTTCGTACTTTTAAAGTCTATTTGATTATAATATTAAATTTCAATTTTAAAGCTTTGTTGTTACTTTACTATTCTTAGTACTATTTTTTCTTATTTAGCTCTAGTCATTTATGGTTGACACTGCCACCTACCTTTAATTAATTAATTAGATTGCATTATATGGTCGGCTCTGTCGCCTAACTCACGCATTGTATTTATACTTTCCTTATCATATGCATTTAATATTATTTTTTTTGTTTTCTATTCCTCGATCCGTACTCTACCCCTATTATTTTAAGAGATTCGCTTTCAGGTACTTGGTGAAGGAAAATCATTTGTTGCTTTGTGAAGTTGAAGTTCCATAACAATTGGTCTAGGAATCTTGTTCGGCTTGAATAGAGGGATCGAGGAGGTAGAAACTCAAGTACCCAGAGCGAACCCCCTAAAATAATAGGGAAGAGTACAAGGAAGAAGGATAAGAAGCAAAAGGCGGAATATGTTGGGAGACAATCTTCTGCCGCAGTAGTATGAGCTTTCCCTTTCCTTGATAATATTAAATGTTTATGATAAGGAAAGTAGAAATGCAAATGAGTTAGAGGGTAAAACCGACTATATAATGCAATTTAATTTATTAATTAAAGGTAGATAACAATGCCAATCGTAAATGACAAAAACTAAATAAAAAAAATTAGTATTAAGAAAAGAAAAGTAAAGACAAAACTTTAAAAATTAAAATTATAATAAAATAAACTTTAAAAGTACAAAAGAGAGAGCAAACTCTAACTAAGTATTCTTGAGAGAGAGCTTTTGAAAGTAAAAAAACAAGTGATTTACAAATAGAAAGATTGACTCTATTTATAGTCAAAATTTTGCTACAATAAAAATGCTACAGTGTTACTACAATATCTTTCACTAATAATTGAATTCTTTTGTCATGAATGACTTCATATTCAATGATATCATCAAGGTGTCATTGTGGATGAAAACTTGGGGATGATTTCTTCTTCGTCTCTGGACTCTGACTTTTCCAACGAATGTGATTTATTACGTGGGAGTTAGGCTTTAATTTGTTGAAGAATTTTCTCCATTTGGCTATTAAAGTCTCCTTCGTTGCTGGAGCTAGCTAACTGTGCAGCTGTGATAAATTTTTGTTGTAACTATTGTATTCGGGCGACATCTGTTGAAGATATCCTACATTTTGTAGGAATCATTTTTTCACCTATGGAATATAGGGTTTAGATGGATTCCAACTTTTGTACCACTTATAGTGGCTTTGGAGAGCTAATGATGGGAGGCTCTTTTGTCACTCTGGCTTGTGAAATACAAACTTTTGTAAGTATATCCATGGGATATGAAACCTGTAAGAAAATTATAAGATAAAAGGAATTTGGTGTTGGTTAAAAATTTTTTGGCAAAAGTATTCGTATCCTTCACGAACAAGAGGTGGAAGAATTTTAAATTTATGACCATAGATGAGCCATTATTGGTGTAGAAATCATTGTGAAAATTCAAAACTTAATTGTTTTACCCATAAAAGAAACCATGAATGTTTTCCAGCGTCATTTTGTTTGGTGAATGCATTCATCTATGCATTTTAATAGTCAAAATAATTATAATATTTTGACCAAAAGGTTGAGAAAGTCTTTTGTATTTAGCTAAGTGTATGCCCTATTCATTAGGTAAAATTATCCTATACATACCATGGTATGGGTAACATGACTTTGTCTCTATTTGTCTTTGTAGAACTGAACAAGCAAGATGAGTATTTGTAAGCATAAATTCATAAAATTTTTGAGTATATACTGAATTTTTTTGGATGAAATTTGCAGAAGGACTAAGCATTCTTTTAGCAACTTCTTGTGGATTAAGATACCAAAAACTTGGGTTCAATTTGAATAAGCAGGTATACTATTTCATATATATATATCACGACCTATGTGATACTAGAATCTGTCGATTTGGCGGTAATGTGCACGACCAATCCAGATTTTAGTATATTAGTAAAATCAAAATATACAAAAGCTTTAAATAGCTTAATGACAGTATAGAAGAAATAATCTTTTAACCAAGCACGAGGTTTATCGGAATTTACTACATACTTAAGTTAAGCTCATGTGTCTAGCGATTTTAACTGTGAAAGAGGATGCCCTTTGCACAAAATTTTTAATGAGCTTTAAAGTCATGCTTTCTAGACGTAGCCACTAAGGCAAAGCCAACAAAACTAGTACTACAATCGACTATATCACCATCTCGGAATCAAATCAAAAAATTAAAAAAAATTCATTTATATTTAGATAAAGTCTGGAACTTTCATGATTATTATGCAAGAGAAGTTAAGTATTCAACATAAATATTAAGTCTATTAGTTGGACATAGTCACGATAGGAGAGAGATAAAAAAAAGTATTTAATAAAGTAAGGTTATACTATAGTACCTTTAGGCTATGGTATTTTTGGTCAGTAATAGTGCACGATCAAAAAACTTTTATTCACAAAATAAGAACTTACAGAAAGAGAGAACGTTACAAAGAAAATCACACTCTAAAAACTCTTACTTCTAAACGTTACAAAGGAGGCCTATATATAGAAAAATTCAAAAGTCAAAACGAATCTATGTACAATAACTTTGGGCCCACATCTGGGTTCTACAAACAGTATATCTACTATGTGAACGATCTTTCTACTATTTTGCTGGATCCAATCTTATCATCTTGTTCTTGTCAGTTTTACTTTATTTCTTGTCATCTTTTGGCTTTTTGACAAATATTTTTATGCGTTGAATTTGTGCTTTTGACAAAATCTGTATTGTGAGTATTGGCTGGGATTCTCCTGTCATGTCATCGACATCATTGCTAATTTTACTTTTCATAGAAGTGTCAGATTTATCTATCAGATTTATTGTTTATCGTATAGTTTCTTCCACTTGAGTCACCAATTGAGAAATAATTTTATTTTTGTGTCCTTCTCGAACGATAATTTCTCTGGAAATATGCCTTAAGGAATAGTATAATATTTTTCAATCTTTTTACTGATGGTATCCAATAGTTCTTGGCCGTATAGTACTTTAGTTTTTGGGTCTATTCTCATCAATTTGTCCCAAAAATTATTGTCAAATACCCTATTTAGGCATAAGATCTGTTCTTGAGTATAACTCAGTTCTGGTATTCGTTTATGGATCCAAGAGATAAAAAGTTCAATAAAGAAATATATTTCAGATGTGATCCGAGTGATATAATTCGTTAAGGTGTGGAGACACCTTTATCCATTTTTGTATAATTTGAGAAATGGCTCCGATAATATTTTAACTGTTGAACCATGGTATGATCACCAATTTATGAACCAATTAGGAATATGTTCTGCGAATATTTTCGCACAAATTTTTATAAACCAAGTTTATATTTATCATTATTATAATAAAATACTTTATCAAAGGATATAATCCCAATAAAAATAATTTATACGAGAGTTGTTAAGACTTTTATTCATGGTGGATATCGCTCATTCTTTAATTGATATGATCTGTTTAACGATCATTTTTGAAAAATTATATTTTTTCGAATTAACAATCGCGGCTCTCGATTCTAAAGTGAGAAAATTGTCCCACCATCCTCGCAACTGGCCAGTAAAACCTACGACAATCATTCTAGCAATAGTTCTGAAAATCATTATTATTAGTAGTACTTTTTGCAATAGTACTATACATCATCATTTGATGCAAAAGAATAGTCAATTGACGATTAGTCAAACCATCACGATTCTATTCATAAATTTCAGAACCACTATAAAAGTTATTAATCTGATTCCAATCGTGTTCTTCAATCAAAATATCTTGAGTTAAGACGTGGATAATGATAAATTTTCATATGTGGCAATTGAGCATATTTATTACCCTTTTGCTTTTAATAAAACCTTTAAGCTTATTAAGCTCAGAATAAGTTTGAGATTTGACATTCTAAAAATCAGGAGTTTGCTCAATTTGATCACCAAATTATTTAACAAATTAATAGGTTTTGCATTAAAATTGGACAACTTTTTAGAAAAGTTTTTCAAATCTTTTATATTAAAATTTAGAACAGTTTGAATTTTAAATTCAAAAATTTCTAGAGGGGTTTGAATTTTAGCATTGACTATTTACACTTCTGGCTTGTTTCCTGAAGTGGAGGTCATGTTAGAAGTCTTAATCTTGCTAGTACTCATTTCTTTTATCAAAATATGCAACTCATCAAGATTTTTATGTGAAGAACTAATATGTTCTTCTAAAATCTTTAGATAAAGATTTTAATAATTATTTTGAGAAATCAATTTATTAATTAGTAACTTGAGCAACTTCTTTTTCAATAAAATCTTGAAAAGTGGTGAATGAAATAGTCTTATCATTAGGTAAAATAAAAGGTGATAGAGGTGGGTAGATTTGTTTAACAATTCACCCTTACTTGTTTTATAAGATCTTTCTAAAACACTAACATATAATGGCAAATAAGTGATTATAAATCATGAACCAAAACATATAATCTGATTATGCAAAGCATAAATTTCATAAAATCATTAATAAATATTATGTAATTCATCTGAACTATAAGTCTCAAAAAATCAAAATCTGAATTGGTTACATTTATAACTGAAAAATTCTTTTTTAAAAATGTTTTCTTGCCAGGGATCCTCGCCTAAAATCGATTTGAAAAGGGGAATTGATAATTATCTTTCCAACTTTTTATCCAGAAAATATTTGACATCATAAATACTTACATAAACTATATTGATGATGAAACATTATATGTTATTCTGCAAATACTACCATTATGCAAAGAACCGAAAGAAGTGGTGCTTAATAGGATTGTTGTCAGTATTGTTGATGACCTTATAGAATCTTATATTTCTATATTTGATTATGAAGAAATTATTGATCATGAAACAACAAGACAACACGTGCTAGATATGTATGCAAAGATATATGTAGAAAATTTTTATTGATCAGACTAATAAATATTGTTATATGTGCAGAATGGATCTACCTTGGATAACCATAAATAAAGATAAAGGACAAAAGCAAAAGTGGGAAGATCAACCCAACTAAGAGGAGGATTATCCACCTCACGAGGATCGTTATACGAATCTTCTAGTTCTAGTTCTTCCCCTGTTATACAAATGGGAAGGAGTTTGATAAACTCCAGAATATCAAGAAAGCAAACTGTTATACGGACAATTGTAAGCTTTCTTAGCTGCCTCAAAAAAATAAAATGATATGTTTGCTTCTATTGTCAAGGATGAAAATGATGATATCAAGTCCTATGAAAAACTGCCAAAATAAGAAATGATATTTCTTGTAGAAAATGCTGAGATTGAGCAAAAAAGAAATCTTGGAAAATATTTCAAAGATATTTAATTAAAAAGTTATACTATCCGAGTGAGTCATACAAAACTCTAGCATATTATGAGTGAATCCTCACCACTATAGAAAGTGTAGAGATTTCACACTTTTCAGATTATACCTCGATAGAATACAATTTCTCAGAAATGATCGTTAAATGGATCATATCAATTGAAGAATGGGGGATATCCACCATGAATGAAAGACAAATAAATCTTAACAATTCTCGTATGAATTATTTTTATTGGGATTATATCCAAGCCTTTGATAAAGTGCTTTATTATAATACTGATAAACATAAACATACTTGGTTTATAAAAATTTGTGCGAAGATATTTGCAAAACCTATTCCTAATTGGTTCATAAATTAGTGGTCGTACCATGGTCCAATGATCAAAATATTGTCCTAGCCATTTCTCGAGTTATACAAAAAATGGACAACAGTGTCTCCACGTCTTAATGAATTATATCATCAGGATCATATTTGAAATATACTTCTTTATTGAATTTTCTATCCCTTAGATCCATAATTAGATGTTAGAACTGAGTTATACTCAAGAACGTATCTCATACCTAAACAAGGTATTTTACAATAATGTTCAAGAAGAAGATACAAATAAAATTATTTCTCACTGGTTGACTCAAGTGAAAGAAACTATATGACAAATAATAAATCAGATAGATAAACTTGACACTTCTATGAAAATTGAAACCCGCAATGATGTCAATGACATGGCAGGAGAATCCCAGCCATTTTGTCAAAAACACAAATTCAACATGTAGAAGACATTGCTAAAAGCAAAAAGATAGACAAGGCACATGACCCAACAAAAAGGCTATTTATATATTAGATATATTGTTTTTAGAGTGTGATTTTCTTTGTAAAGTTCTCTCCTAGAGTTTTTAAAGTTTGTTTAATTTGTTCAATTTTAATTTCTTCCTTTAGAAAGCAAATATGAGCGGACAGTCGATTTATCTTAAAAACAATTTTATTTTTTAAAAACAAACTTTCATCGAGAGAAAGAAACTTGATAAAAGCAAATCTGTGGCCTTCGCTAAAACGGATGTCCTTTCTAGTTTCCCAGGTGAGCAACCTCATCCTGCTCCAACTGAAGAACCTGATCCCTCCGTCTTCACAATTAAATCAGTTAGCCAACATATCCCGATTAGATTGGTGATTGTTAAGGACTTCGTGCTGAATAAAATAGCACTGTTTAACAGTGGGGGCTGATCGCAATTACATTGTGAAAGGCCTTGTCCCTCTCAAGTACCTTGAAAAGCTCTACTATCTAGCTTCCATTTTGAAATTGAATATATCAAATGAGAGAACAACTCCCTTCCTGATTTCCTAACCCGTGAATTTCTACAGAGCCATGAAGTCATCCAGGCCCTCATCTCCGTTTAAAAACGTCAAGCCTAAAAGGTAAATCCCTATGGTCAGACCTTTCATACCCACGAATCTGGCCCAATTAAGGCCTTCTTTTCCCCCTTTACCTTCACAGGCTCAAAGCCAAAATAAATTTGCAGTCCTAGTAACCATCCCTCAAATTGCAGGCCCAAAACCTAAAACTTCATCCGGATCTCCTTCAAAGGTCCAAACCAAAAAGAGTTATGAAATGTCGATCCCCGAGTCCTTCGCCCAAGCTGTAGATCTTAAAGTCCAGCCCAAAGGGCAACCATCCACGGCCCCTGAAGTCTTTGAATATCTTACCTCCAGAATATTCCCCATTTTAACCCTTGATAAGGATTATGAAGCTGGTAAAGTCCAAGAACTGGTCAAACCATGTTACCTTAATTCAAACTGAGTAGATAGTCCAGACCCTCTACATATTCGTCTGTATTTTGAGGCTATTCTTGTCTACGCCGATTCCATGGAGATCAAACATGTAATGTCTGAAAAGAATTCAGAATTTATTTTTTATTTTCAGTTCACCATCAAAAGGATTCTTTCCCCTTTTGAATGACAAACCGATCACCTCTTAACTCCCATAACCCTAAGTATGCGTCACAAACCTCAAACTTACAACTGGTACACCTATAAGCAAGAATGGTATAATTTTATATACCTCAGACCTACAAACACATGGTTTGTCAAGTACAGTGCTGAATTGGCCAGGCCACTATTCTCAGGTGGTTTTATGATTGGTGGAAAACATTCGGAGGAAAATTGGAAAACCTCCCCCAGCTGTTCCTACAGAAGTTAGAAGATTTTCAAGCAGCACAGGAAATCACCACCTTGCCGACACATATTAAATTGTGCAAATATTACATCCAGAAAAGAATCTCTTATATTATTAGTTGAAATTTCAAAGTCATCGAGTTTAATCGTATCAGGTATTTGTCTAAGGAGATAATGGTTAAAGGATGGGTTCCGGGGGTGGTGGAAGAAGAGGAACCAGAGTTGAAACTTCTACCAAATTGGGAATCAAGAAACTTGAGGTCAACCAAACCATCCACATTTTGGATTATACGTTCAATCTGCCTTTTCTCTAAATGAGACGGAACAGGTTATGTAATGGCCAGAACCCCCTTCTTCTAAGGTTGCTAAGAAAAGGTCTAAGAAGTCCTCTCATAAGCTTAGAAAACCTAAGAAAACCAAAGATAGGACGGACCAACCTAAGAAGAAGTTCAAGAAGCGTATGCCTTCCCATAAAAAGGATGTTTACTAAAACTGTGGTAAGACAGGGCATAGGGCTAGTCAGTGTAAGTCTTCCAAGAAAAAGAAGAAGATTAATTCCCTGGGACCTTCCACATCCAAACATTAGCCGCCTTGGGACCAACACCTTTAGATGAAGTCATATGGTCCCACTTTCCATTATTATTTGTCGAAAAACCCAGAGCCGTCCACTTGTAAGCATCTTATACCTTTCTTTACTTTGTCCAGGTCTATATAAAGACCCCTCAACAAACCAGAGAGGGCATCAGAAAATTTAGCAACACTCTGCCCAAATTGTTCTTTGCCTCCTGTTCATCTTCCAAAGCTTTCTGGTTTTCAAACCCACTCTTGTAATCTTTCTTCTCTATCTTGAATAAAGATCATGTTTTAAAGTAAGTTTTCAATTCTGAAATTATTTTATTTGATCATATCGAAAGAATATTATACGAATTCAGCTAGGTTACTGGTGAAAGCACTAGCTGGATTAAGATCCTGTATCACTTGGTATCAGAGTCGTGATAGTTGTATGTGTGTTTAGCATGAGCAACTAAACACCCATACTGTCCAGAGCCTGAGGGTTTACCTACAGTGATATTATGGACTAAGTTAACAAAATATCTTCAAGTTACTCATTCTACTTAATTCTTGTTATCCTGTATTATTTCTTATCTACGTTGTATGAGGTACTTATTTTCTTCTAAGAGTGTGAGGTATCCGATTAATTTCTGGATTAGACATTGGCAAGCTTGTATTTGCGGTCCAGTTAACTGAGGTAGGCATTTTAGTGGCCCTTAGGTATTCCCATCGCCGAGATAACTCTAGAAGAAAAAGAGGTAAAGCCAAGAGGACATGTAGATAATAATAATAAACTGGAGATAAAAGAATTAAGTTTTGTTTGTACCTTGTTTGTTTCTTGTTATGGTGTCTATATTCTTTTTGTTTGTATTCCCTCTAGCCCTGGACAGTTTCTTTTGAACATGAATAATCAAACTATTCGTAACACAGATTGCATTAACAGAATCTAATTTGGATAACTGGAGTATCCCTAAAGAACCTTTCCATAGGATCTATCAAATAGGTCATTTTAATTTAATTAATAAGCATAACATTAAAACTTGTGAATCTACTGTTGCTATCAATAACTCCTTAGAAGTTATTAAACAATTGAATGAGCAAGATATAATTAAATATAAGTCTAATTTTAATTACTTGCATATTGGTCTAGTTCAAGTTGCTATTAAGCCTTTATTTAGAAAAGGACTTAATATTCCTGTTTGTGCGTTATTGCGTGATGCACGTTTTCTTAATTTTGATGACTCTCTGTTAGGAGCTCTTGAAAGTAATCTTGCAGGTGGCCCTATTTACTTCAACTGCTATCCTAATTTTTCTGTCGATATTAATGATCCTAATGTTTTGGATACATCAACTTTAAATATTAAGACCATGAATATAAACAGCAAGTCTGAAACTCGTGAGTTAGCTGTCATTTATCGGGTATATTACAGGTTGATGGAATGACCTCTTGGCCAATACAGATTGGCATTTTGAGGCCATTACACAACCTATTCCATCTCATTCAGAGAAAAGGCAGATTGAACATATAATCCAAAATATGAATGGTTCGATTGACCTCAAGTTTCTTGATTCCCGATCCCATAGAAGTTTCACCGTCGGTTCCTCTTCTTCCAAACCCCCCGAGGAGGACTTCTATAGGTTTCAATCCTTTAGATCTGCTAACAAGAGTCAGGTGGAAGGAGTAGATTTTTTGGGTGATATCCCCAAGGTATTCTATAAGTCGCGGGTTCATGAGCCATCTAGTCCCACAACGTCTAATATAGAGCCCCCAAGGCAATATTCAAACCCTGGATTGGATGTTATTATGGCAGATGAGGATTATACCCCAGATCGTGCTTCTTTAAAAAGGCTTTGGTATGACCCCAAGAACACAATAAGGGTTAGCTGGTATTTAAGTACATACTCTAAGAGTCAGCAAGCTCTTTTGGGTAAGCAGTGGATTTCAGACATGAAGTGTTTAAATGTAATATTGAATTCTTCAGATGGTTTGAGATCACTGGAAAATTAGATGACCAAAATGAGTCGTTACAAGTCCTTGTCAATAAGTGGTATACGCAGTCTAACAAAGTCGTTGAGTCTGTTATTCCTCCTCTAGAAGGAATTAAAATCCATCACCCTAATACTGTTGTACCTGCCGCACCGTTCAAACTCAAGAGTAATAACCCCCAGAGTTTGCCTTCTAATGCTGACCTTGATAGAATTGTCGAACAAAACAATTATACCAATAAACTGTTGCATATCGTGTCTCAGCAGATTGAGGAATCTAAACCTAAATCTGTGTATTCTACCCCAAGTCTAAGATCGTACAGGCCCAATACTAGTAATACGATAGAGCCAAATCCTATCTTCAAGCCCCTCGAGTTCCAACGTGAACTGTTCCCGAAGCTCAGAGATGACTTAACAGTCTCCGATAAGCTTGTGGAGCAAATTACGGAGAAATTAGCTCACTCCCATGTTTCTGACAAAGGTAGGGCTAGAGAACCTACTACTACTAGCATGTCTCAGAGTAAAAAATCTCAGACTTCACGAGATAAGGAAACAAAAGCCTCTGAGCCTTCCGAGAGTATCAAAGCTCTTTTTGATAACTCTCTACACAAGCTTACTGACCGATATCCTAACCGAATAAATTATTATAAGCGTCCCACGTTTCCAGACACTCAGTTCGAAGAAGATCATCTTCACTCTCAATCTTCTCATGATGGTCGAGGCATCATCGAATGGAATATCGACGGGTTAGCCGAGCATCAAATCTATCGTGTCCTCCACGAGATGGGTGTCAGCGTTACCAGCTATAAGCTGCGTGACTCTTCTGACAAGCAGGCCGCTACTATGATCACAACTGGCTTCACTGGTATGCTTAGGTACTAGTGGGATAATTATGTCACCGAAGAACTTAAGCACCAAATTCTTAATACTACCACTATCATTACCACTATAAAAACTGAGAGTGGTATGGAGACTGAAGAGACCCATGTTAAGAAAGATGCTTGTGCTACTCTTCTCTACCACATTGCTAAGCACTTTGTAGGCGAGCCCAAACTCTTCCAAGATAAAAGCCTTGAAATCCTTAATAACCTTAGGTGTCCTAAATTAGGGGACTTTAGATGGTATAAGGATCAATTTATGGTTAAGTTAATGACCCGACCTGACTGTAATAGTGATTTCTGGAAAGATAGATTCATTAGTGGTCTTCCTCATCTGCTTGCCGAAAAGGTTAGATCAAAAATTAGAGATAGATGCGAAGGGAAGATACCCTACGAACTCATGAATTACGGAGACATTATTAGCTTCATTAATACTACAGCCTTAGAACTGTGCACTGACCTCAGCTGGAAAGTCAGACAGCACTCACAAGACATACAGTGGGCATCCCCACAGGATAGATACTATATCAAATACCTATCTTGTGGGGATGCCCACTGTATGTCTTGTGAGTGCTGTCTGACTTTCCAGCGGGAAAGCATTTGTAAAAGCACGCGTCTATCAATGTCCCTATCATGGAATAGGTTGTACAAAAGAAATCTTATCCTCAGTGGTAGGACCTACCTTTCACTACCAAACATTAGTCGCCTTGGGACCCATACCTTTAGACAAAGTCATAAGGTCCCACTTTTCATTATTATATGTTGGAAAACCCAGAATCGTCCACTTATAAGCATCCTAAGTAAGTTCTTACTTTGTGAATAAATGTTCTTTGATTGTGCACTATTATCAACCGAAAGTACCATAGCCTGAAGTACTATCGTATAATCTTACTTTATTAAATACTTTTTTTTATCTCTCTCCGACTGTGACTATGTCCAGCTAATAAATTCATATTTATGTTGAATACTTAACTTCTTTTGCATAATAATCATGAAAGACTCAAGACTATCTAAATCTAAAGAAATTTTCTGTAGTTTTTTGGCTTGGTTCTGAGATAGTGGTATAGTCGAATGTAGTATTACTTTTGTTGGCTTTGTCTTAGTGGCTACGTCGAGCATATTGTGACTTTAAAACCCATTAAAAGTTTTGTGCAAAGGGCATCCTTTTTCACAGTTAGAATTGCTAGACACATGAGTTTAACCTAAGTATGTAGTAAATTCCTACATGCTCTTGCTTGGGTAAAAGATTATTTCTTCCATGCAGTCATTAAGCTATTTAAAATTCTTGTATATTTTGATTTTACTAATACACTAAGGCTTGGATGGCCGTGCGGACTACCACATGCCCCCGACAGATCCTAGTATCACATGGTATAAGTCAAACTTGGATGATTATGAGGTATTTCTATATATATACTTCTCTTCAAATAACGTGTTGAATTATAAGCAGTCTTTATTGTCATATTGCGTTGGGGCTATAATCGCCCAAGTTTGACTTAGCCCCAAAGCCATATGGCAGTAGAGATTGCTTATAATTTGACACGTTATTTGAAGAAAAATATATATATAGAAACACCTTATAATTGCCCAAGTTTGACTTAACCCCAAAGCCATATAGCAATAAAGATTGCTTATAATTCGACACGATATTTGAAGAAAAGTATATATATAGAAACATCTTATAATCGAATCAAAAATTAGGAGAATAGTAATTTACACTCCTAAAGAAGCCACAAATACATAGTCTATTATAGTCCTAAAGAACCCACAAATTACTAGAAATTTAAATACATAGATAGCAATTTAAATTTTCAAGAATAAAAAATTACTAGAAATAAAGCTGAAGTGAAAAAGACGTGCCTCACTTTACATCTCCTGAGGAGCAAATTTTTTAGCTTCTTCCCAACAATAGAAATATTGGCACTGTTTTTATTTAAAAATAATTTTACTGATTGACTAAAATTGTTGATTTTAGAAAAGTATTTCTTTTTTTAAATAAATTTGAGCCTCCTAACAACAGTGTCAAATAAGCTCTTAATGTGATGAGATTGTCTGTTACATGAAAAAATTACATTGAAGAATATATTGTTAATGAGAATATTATTGTTGATATATTGAAATTGTGAAATTTTTTTAAAATTACTTAAAGTTTGTAATAACAATATTTATAAGTATTTATTTATAAAAAGAACATAAATAAAGATATATGATTTATTGATGTGAGGCTTTAAAATATGTTGGTACCTTTTCTTTGTGAACTAATGAATTGTTTATTTTATTGGTAAAATTGTAATATAGTTGAATTTTTTTGATAATTTTTATAAATTGTGAGATTTTAATATTTATAAGAAAATAAATTAATTTTTTTAAAATTGTATAACCAAATGCAATTTCAACTTCAATTGACTTCTACACAAATTTTTAATTTCAAAGCATGATTTTATATTCATATCTAAATGCCTATTAAGTTGTAATAAGTCCCATCTTAATTGCGATGATCCACCTAAACTAAAACTTAAGCGGTTCGACCATTTTTACCTGGTTAATAATCTACAAATAGTTATTTAATTTTATTTATTCAATTAAAAAAATTAAAACATAATATACTATGCGTCTATTTTATCTCATTATTGTATACTATCCCAATATTTAAATGTCTTACAATTAATAAAAATAATGCAGTAAAATGACTCTTTTATTTATACTTGTTATTTAAAAAATATATCAAATCAAACATAGACAAATAACAATAAACAGAAAGCATATGTATTCCTTTTTTATTTTATTTTAATTGTACGATGAAACTATTCCATATATTCAAAGTTCACCTATTTAGGGACGTGTGTATACTAATTGATACAGTATTTGGTATGCATGTTATTTTCTTATTAAAAAAGTTAATATTCAAAATTAAATACTAAATACCGTGTGATAATATTTAAAAACATAAACATTTTAAATATGTATATAAATAAATGGAATAATTTAATTAATCTAAATATCTATTTTCTGATCTTGATTTATAAACAAATATAAAAAACAATGAAACTAATGTAATACTTGTTCAAGGTTGTTTGTTTTAATGCAGATTCCATTGTGTATCTGCTAACTACTGACTATAGGGGAATTTTAAAGTCCCAATTTTTCAATAAAACATACTCTGAATAGTATCGTCTTTCTTGAAATTGAAAATATTGGTAAGGATTTATTATGATTTAGCCTTTTATCGCTTTGATTCGTTTTAAAAAATACACTTATGTGCAAATATGATATTTTGGTTTGCTCATATAGTTCTTTTAACTAATCTTATGGAAAATATCTTTAAGTTGTGTGACTTTGCACCGGCAAAATATATATTTTATTTAAATTTTATTAGAAAAAAACTCTAAGGTCGATAAATATTTGAGGAATTAATTTAAAGAAATTTAACTATTCATCCTTCAAAAGTTATGTTGGATATTCATTGAATCCTTTAAAATTATGCATTTTTTGAGGATCCGAATGTGACGATATTATCAAAGGATCTAAGCAACATAGACTATGTATGCATATTATAGTGAATGAAGTGCAAATATTTTGTTATAAGAATACATTTAAGATGAGCTTTTTTCAAAAGATTTAAAATAGTAATTGCACATCATAAAAGTTTTTAACTAGAAGTAAAATAAAGTAAATGAAGAACAATATTACTTGTCTCAAATAATATAGTTGCATTGTCCCATTGCCTTTGCTTTCATTCTTATTTGCTTTCTTCTTTCTCTTTTGGTTTTGCTTCTTCCACCTTATCTTTAGGTTTTGCTTCTTCCACTTTGGCTTTTGGTTTTCCTTTTTGGGGCTTCATGAAACAAAAACAAGAACAACATGGACATTGGAACAAGAATTTCATTCTTTCTCTCTCTCTCTCTCTTCACTTGATTCTCTCTTTCGACCTTTCTTAAATAGGAACTACTAGTACACAAGTGATTTTATGGTAATAATATAATTAGGTTATATTATATTTAATATCAATAATAATAACTATGAATATTTATAAGTATCATTTGCTTTTCGTTTTAATCATTTTTTTTAATATTTAGTATCTTCTATTTTTTAGGATCTGATATTTTTAAGATGAGGGTCTTGCGAAAATAACTTCTTTATTGCTATGAGGTAGTGATAAGATCTGCATACATTTTACCCTTCCTAGACCCTACTTGTAAAATTCCACTGTATAAGTAGTTGTTGTTGAGTATTTACAAGTAACACCCTATATAAATGCCGCTAAAGTTTTAACGACTCTGAATGCAATCACATTAACTCAAGTGTAGCTAAATCTAAACGAAACTTTATCATTATTAAATAGCTCTTTTGTTGTAATGAAAATTAGAACTAGGTAGTTTGATGTCCTTAGCATTGCACATTCACATAGGATTCGAAAAAAGGCTTGCATCTTAAGGGGTGATATAAGCATAGTTTATTCTAATATAAACATTGGTGATTACTTTCATAAATACGTAACTAAGACTAGTTTTATGAATATAGAGAATGTTTTTTTAACCAAAAAAGATAGTTTAGTGATTATTTGTAATATTATAACAAAAAAAGAACATTTCTTTTATTACTAAAACTAATTTTTTATCTAATGTATAAAATAAAAGTTTTTTGGTAAATAATATGACAAACTAATCAAACCCAAGATTAAATTAGTCCACCATGTTTGTGTATAAAAAAATGATGTGCTTTATTATAGCTGTTCTTTTTGCCATTTCTATTCAATTATTAATTATATGTTTTCTTTTTTGAAATAATCAATGCTGCAATAATTCGTTTACAGATTCCATTTCAATCGCTTTCAATAATGAAGATGTCTACCAAAAAACGTGAGGTGGGGCATTCTAATTTTTTTTAGTATTCACGTTATCAATGGATGGGCTAAAAATTTAAAATTTTACTTTATTTGATGAAATTTTAAACATACATTATAGAATTTGATTGAAAGTTTTAAAATTTTACTGAATACGTATACTAGAATGCATTTCTATCCCTGAAAATTACAAAGTTTAGTAAGTTAGATCATTTTGCTGGTGGGATGAGCAAGACAAGAATATTTTATCGATTGAGATATCTCATGAAATTAGCTATTATACCTTTTATAAGTGATGAGTAATCCCATCATTTTAGTCTGCATAGTGAGATGAAATAATCTTGAGATTATGCTGAATAAAATAATCTTATATTTAATCTAGGATTATTATTTTTATCTCACCACTCAAACGATGTAATTTCAATTCAAATTGTGACTAAATTGATTGGAAAAAAGGGAGCAAATTTTTTAAATGACAAACATAAAAAGCTTAATTATGTTTCATGGCTATAGTTTGAGCAATTATATTTCATAATTATAGCTATAACAGTATTTGTATATAATTAGCACAACATTTATATCAATCGTTATACAATTCGCAATTTTTGTATGACATTTGTATATTTTGCTATACAATATGTGCACAATATTTGTATAATTCGCTATTTTCCATCAATCTCGGATGGAGTCAAAGATTGACTATTTTTTAGCTTTGAAGTATGATGGAATAAAACAAAATGACTTTTTAAACTGTCTGCACTTCTTTTATTTGTGAAGTAGCAGTTAGTCAATGCAACTTTCGACGCTCCTCATGGATCATCTGGAAACAGCCGCTTTATGTTTT
>JAOTQJ010004605.1:0-18596 GCA_025642045.1 Solanum sejunctum
CATAGAAATGCAATAAACCTAGGTCATACCAAGTCAACTACCCATGGTTCCCACAACCCCAAGTTGTGGGTGTTTAGCTACTCATAACTAAAGAAAAGCCAACAAAAATACAAATACAAGACATAGTTGAGAGTTTTACCAAGAGCAATGAAAAGTGTAGACACAACAAGTTGTGAACTCAAAAGCTTGATAGATTAGCAATGAGTACAAAGCAAAGTTTTCAATCCCCAAAATGGGTTATCCAAGAGAAAATGATAAACTAAGCTAAAACCCTAAAAGATTCTTGAGAGAATATTTAAAGGCAAATTCTATTTTTAAAATTTGGAATCCCATAATATAACCCTAACTTAATGTATTTATAGTGTTTACATACAAATCCCAAAAATAATATAGAAAAGACAGCTGGCAGCTGGTATGTCTCGTAGGGTGACCTACGAGTCATAGTCGGGGTCTTGTATCAGGTTCATGGCATCTAGGACTTAACTAGTAGGACCTATTGGTACGAGTCATTTTTGGGGATACGAGTCGTATGCTCCTCTCATAGTCTAGGTCTTCAGTCTTTAGTCCAATATTTTAGCTCTCTAATTCCTGCTACAAATCCATCACTATAAGTCATGGTAAGACTTATGACTTTAGGATGGCCTCGTAGGGGTGAGCTCCACTTAGCAGATTTCTGATATTTTGGTCTCTATTTCTTGCTATGATACACCCTATGACTCATAGCTTAGTCTACGACTCATAGGTGAGCTCGTATGTCATATGATTCAGCAAAATCTGCACGTTTTCTCTAAAATCATTCAAACCTATCTTTTCTATAAGAACAACATAAAAACACATAAAAATCATAAAAAGTCGCATTAAGAACTTACAAAATCCCTTGTTTTAGGTGTCAAATGTGTTGTGTTTTAACAACACATCAACACTTTCAACTAAAAATTGTTGCTTGTCCTCAAGCAATGACTCAATCTACATAGACAAAGTGAAATACATAGCAACTATAGTAATGACATATACATCAATTCCTCTGATTCAAGTACCCAACTATCATTTTCAAAACCAGATTACAAAGTTACTGAGCTTAGCAAAACATGATAATGAATCTAGCAACCCAACTATGATAAGCTAAGGAGCATTAACCATCCACGATCACTGGTGTAGCCATATGCTAATCAGGTAGTGTAAATGTTCTCACAGAAAAGAAGTCCCTCTTATTCACTCAAGAAGAATTTAGATTTCAGGGACCGAGGAAGCATTCTCACTCTTGCAATTGAAATTCATGCATATTGACTAACACCATAAGCTTACCTCTATACCCATCTTCCGACTTGGTGATAAAATGGATTTGGATCACTTTAGGACTTATAGTCTTATAACATGGGTTCAAGGGGCTTTGATATGGCAGTTTAGGCAAGTAGTGAATAAAATCTATCCTTGAACCATGTTTACCAACACTTTTTGCTTTTGTAACCCAACCTTTTTCAATAAATTCGCCCTTATTCTCCTATTTCAAACTTTTTCTCAAGTGATTTCTTTCTATTTTCAACTGTGCTTAATTTTAGAACTCAATTCTTGCTACTTTTCCTCAATTCAAGGCAATTTTCTTTTCTTTTATTTCTACTTAGCTCAGGTTTCTTTTATTTCTTTCTTTATTTTCCAACAAGCCACCTCATTGTCATTACTTTACCACAACAAGGGTCACTCTCAAATTAGGCTTTTAGCCAGAGGTGAACTACAAAATATCTATTCCTCAAACCAGGGCCACAACTTGTAACCACCCTTAACTTAGGCTTTTAGCCTTAATTAAGGTTCACATGTCCAAGGATAGATGAGGGCCAATATCAAGGTATTTCATCAAACAAGGTTAAGATAGCAAGGTGTCAAGAAAGAATGAGTACATAAGCAGCTCAAAATTTTAGAACAAGGGATTCACTCACTCATTTGGTGGGTCATTTACGCTAAAAGTGGATTCACTCAAAGAATAAAAGCCTAAGATCCTTTCCAAATCAACCACATCACCAAAAGAATCTTAGAGTACAAAGGCAAGTTCTGAGTCCATACAAGATGCATGAATATAGCAAAATAATCTCACAACACACATGCTATTGCACCCATAATCAAATATACACTCACAGGTCATGCTTCAAGCCTCAGCTTACCTTCACATTATCAGAACAAACATTGTCGGATACTCAAAATGCATTAATGCATCAATAATCACCATCTCAAAAATTTTGTGGGTACTTAATTTTTCATCAAAACTTTAAAAAGTATCTGAAGACTATGTATATGCCAATAGATAACACTACTATGAATTTATACATTATCTACACTACCTAAACATGCCGGTTCAATAGAAAATTAGACATCTACAAGGAAAAAGAAACATGACAAGAGAACCTTGGGATCAAAATTAGGAAAAGTTATGGACTTGAGGCTACTCAGACTTTACCTTAATCCATAATTTCCCATACCCCACCAAAATAGGATACTTTTGTCCTCAAAGTAAAAACACATAGTAAGACAAACATAATAAAAACATAGACTTAGATATATATACATTAAAAATCAACATTTAAAAACCAATATCCAAAACCAAAATTAAAAACATTATCCAACATAAAACATTTACAAACCAACATCAAAATAATATTGTCTAACAATAGAACAAAGTATCCACAAGGACAAAGTAAGAACTGGGGTCAAAAGAAGTCGAACATCATAGTGCATCAAACACTAGTCTCTGGATGATTTGTGGGGTCCTGTGACACTATCTCCTTAGAAATTTGGGTTGTAGCTGTACGTGAACTTCCCTCTCCATGTGGATGCTGCTGCTCCGATCTCGCTGTATGGCCGCCAATACGATCGACACCAGCACTACCTCCTCTAGTATCGACTCCTCCACCAGGGCTACTAGGTCATTAAGTCGATGCCTCTTCTAGCTCATCTTTGGATCATCATCATGCTCAAGGGGCCTGTTCCCACAGTCGTGGGAATAGTCAGCTAGCTAATCAAATACCTCATTGCCCGCCGATGCCACCTCCGGGATTGCAACAGGAGCTGCAAACATTTGCAATAAGTTTGCCTTAAACTTGGGCAACTCCTTAGTAACCATGCTCATGTTAGTAGGCCTAGCGCCTTGGAGTATCTGCTAGACTCTCGCCTCAAAAGCATCTACTTGGGCATCCATCGCTCTAACTTTCTTAGCTACTAACTAGCGAGCGAATGCCTTCATCCTCTCCTCTGATTCTCGTATAGTCTAATCTACCCATGGCAAGACCCATGCTGATAAAGCCTGAAGCCTGGACTCCGCCATAGCCACCCTGCGTAGTACTACCTGAAAAGCAACAATAGAAATAATAGAATCAACATGTAAAGTAGTTGTTGTTGATGCTGGAATACTAGAAGATGGTGTGGACTCAATCTCTATAGTTGGTGTAGGCTCTGTAGTAGCTAGCATAGTGCCAGTAGCAACTAGGATAGTGCCAGTAGCAGCTGGAGGTGAACCCTGAGTCTAAGGCTCTACTAGAATGGATTTGGTATCGGAGGGAAAACTACGCTCTGTAGGGACACCAGGTTCTCATCAGCCTTTATTAAACTAGGATCCACAGTGTACAAGGCCTCTACATGCGGATCCAAGTGCAGAGAAACACACACCCCTACTCTATTACACAGTTGATGTATTAATATGGGAAAAGGTAATAAAGTATGAGTACAAATTGCTGACTCGTGGATCTGCTCGGCCATGACTCGTGCCCAATCAAAATCATAACCAGCGAAAATGCTAGATAATAGTACAACCCTCTCCGGGGTGATCACATTATCTAAAAAGATGGGTCTGATGCACCAATAGATAACAGACCACAAAACTTGGCGCTGAATGAGAGGTGGGATTTCATGATCAGAGCAGTGTTGTTTTTGACCAACATAGGTTCCACACCCTCCTTGAATATCTAGCTAGCTATCCACCTGAGCAACTCTGTCTTCATATCCACATTCTTCTCGCTCACCACTTTCCTCATCTTAGCAATTTTAGCATTATACTCTATGGTGGAATGAGGTACTGTGTAGTTTGACCCCAACTGAACCCTCCTGATAGTCTCCTCTAAAATATCAACAACTTCACCCCGCACTAGAACTTCCCGCAATCTTGGTTGTTCTATGGCTTCTTCTCTCGAGGCAAATCTTGGAGAATAGTGACATAATAGGCAGCATAAAATTCCTGAGTTAGATATGGGGAATACTTGTCCAACTTTTGTGACAACCATGCAAATTCATAACGGTTGATCTTTGTCTCCAGGTTAGGTAATCTGCTCAATCTGGAATCACTGAGTCTCGATTCCTCATGAAATCATCGAACTAGCCTTCTTGGACCATTTGGTTCCAACCCTTTGTCATATATCTCCTGCATGCCTAAAATACACTATCTAGTATTTCTGGGATCCATGGAAGTGACAATGGTAGTAGGATCTACCAAAGGTTGAGAACTATTCTTCTCAGGTTGGGTATGAGATGTCTCAATGGACTCTGATTCTAAAAGTGACCCTCCATCATCCGACCTATCTTTATTGCCCTCCTCTTTAGATTGAGAGGGACCAGTAACTTCTATTGATATTTGTGCAGCACAGGCTCGAGTTTGAGGCACATAAGCCTCGGGGTCTATCTAGACTCTGTGAACTTCCACAGAGCCCTTAGATGTTTCATTATCAGAGGGGTTATCCCTAAACCATCTTCTCTAAGCTTTAGTAGCCTCTTTTCCAACCTTTCGAGCCATATAACCTAAAAAGTCAACCCATAAATATAACGTAAGCACTATAGTGTTTGAAATAGATAGAAACTGCAATGACAAATTTGACAATATAAATCTAAACACTAAGAGAAAACTCAAATATAGTGCACTGATTTAGCTACAGATTTGCAGGTAAAAGGCACTTTATGATTCATAGGCAGACATATGAGTTATCCTAAAGCCTTGTAATTCTAAGGTACCTAGGAGATGACATTCTGATCATAAAAATGAGCCTTAGGTATGACTCATAGGATGACCTATGAGTCATAGGCTAGACTCGTAGTCAGGAGCACAATACAATTTTAAAACAAGGTAGGTTCTACGAGTCCCTCACTACGACTTGTAGCGAATACTACGAATCATAGATGGGTCTCATAGGGTAAGTAGTATAGAGCCTCAGGTGACTGGTACCTCTTGCAAGGGCCCACTATGACCCGTAGGGTGACCTATAACTTGTAGTGGGTCCTAGTGGTAGAGAACAGAACCCACCTATGGTGCCAGCAAGCTACTCACAAGAACGAAGGATCATGTAAAACACAGTTAAACAACATTGAAGCAATACATCATCATAAACATTAATTAAAAGAACAAAGAAATTTGTCAACACAACCAACTAGTGCCCCACAGTAAAAGAACAATCCCCAACTACTTTCACTAAATAACCAAGATTAACTAGTCTCCAAGGCATAATCATCGATAGTCAGCCTTACCAATACTCCAACAAGGGCAATCAAACCATTCAAAAACATGCTAGGGAATTCAACTAGCCCAATCCAAATCTTCATGCTCATACAATTATTTTCTCATGTGTGATCCCAAAATGATAGAGCAATTAACATTCATTTAACAATATTCAGGGATCATAACATGAATGCCAAACATAACCATGAAAACTTACTAATTAAGCAAATAAAGATCAGTGAAAGATAATAAGAGAGCAATGAGTACTTCAAAACGCTAGAAAAATAGTATCCTTGCCAGAGTATTCATCAAAAAATGACGTGGGTGGTCAAAATTTGATCGGAATAGTGAATGGGGGAAAGGTTTTGGGGATTTTTTATGGAAATAGGGTGAAGAAATGAAAATGGGGGTCAAATTTTATTTTGACCTCTTTTTAAATGAAACTGGGTCACCCTTAGAAAAAATGCAGATTAGGGATACAATACCCCGATTATGAGTCGTAGGGTGTTCTATAAAAGGTCCCAGTCTCGTAGCAGACCCAACACTTGTGAAAATTTAGAATCCATACTTGGGCACTACGAACTCCATTTACGACTCATAAGAGACCCTATGAATCGTAAGGTAGGCTCATAGTATATGTGCTAACATCAGATACTCATTGTTTGCCTCAATGAAGTATGACTATGATTTGTTGAGCTTATTATGACTCGTAGGCCTGCTCATAGAAGCTGCTCCACATGCAATTTTCTTCAAATCTTTAGCTTTTTGTCAGTCCCTATAGATCACACTAGAATATATACCAATGTCTAGAATAATACAACTGAACCAATATCTTATCACTTCAAAACGAACATCAAACTATTACCTAGCAATTCAAACAAATGACCAAAGTTTAAACAGTCTAAAAACATAAGAGATACTTGGGTTGCCTCCCAAGAAGCACCTTGTTTAATGTCCTAGCTCGACCTTGCTATCATGGATAATCAAATTTTCCCATGAGTTCCATCGTTGCTCCTTCTATTGCCTTTGCTCTTCCTATACTACCTTATGTTTCTCAACAAGCTGCTCTATCTTATCTTCGAGCCTTTGCATTGACAGGGTTTGTTTTTCCACTTTGTAATTACTTTTGAGAATGTCAAACTTTACCTCCCTAACAATGTCATCTTACTCATTGACCTTGATCAAGACTTATTCAAGCATATGCTCAATCCTTGACACCTTATCAGTGATGTAATATTGGTGCGACAACCTCGATCGATTTGAAATATTCTCACTTTTGGGTTTACCTGGGTCTCCCTTCAATGCACTAGTAGATGGTCCGGCCTATCCTTGAAAGGGTTGATAGACTTGGGCAACTACAAATAACTTGTCTATATACTCGGTTATCTCATTAAATGGTCATCTTAGGAACTCCCAATAGTCCCCTCCAAATAATGCATAAACATGCCCTTGTTGATTGGAGGTTAATGCTCAATAGAAACTATCCGCCAATTCATCATTAGTCAAACCAGGGTTTTGATTCATTGCTAACCACTGTTTGTATCTTTCCCAAGCTACTACTAAAGGTTCTCTTGGCACCATTTTGAAATTGCAGATGGTGTTCTGTAGCTTTTGCTTGTTGGATCCTTAAAGAAGTTCATGAGGAAGACTCTCTGTACCTCCTCCCCCCAAGTTAGAAAAAACATCGATCGGGAGAATTGACCACCATTTTGCAGCTTCACTCCAGAGAGTTATGGGGAAAGCCTAAATAGACATGGCCTCCCAAGCAGGATGTCTTATCCCAAGAACCCCCCTTAGCATTTGAGTAAAATTTTGCAGGTAAAATTGGGGGTCTTTGGAGTCTTGCCCATAAAATAGGGCTTGCCTCTACAAGGTTTCAAACAAATCGTTTGTAATGTAGAACTTTTGCTCATAGATAGTGAAAGCCAACCTACACTTAAAATATATTAATAAAAATAAAAAATAAAATAAAATACATGAGACTGTAGAAATCAACACTAGAACTAATTAATAGTGAATTTAAGTCAAAACCTAGTTGTATTCCCAGGAAACGACACTATAATTTTATGATGACATTCACGCTCTAATAAGAAAGCGGTCGCTGGCAGCAATTAACCTAATCGAATGTTAGGGTCGAACCCACGGGCATACAGGGCTTGACTACAAGACTTCACTACTAATCATTTCAAGCATTCATAACTTCAATCTCTAAAATTTGCTGGGGGGTTGTGATTCAAAAAATAAAACAAAATAAATACTAAACTCTAAACGCGAGGAAACGCTCAATTTTGGGGACAACTTGGGAATTATGTTCCCCATGATTCATTGACTCGATTTTCCTAGATAACATAACTATAATTAGAGATTCGTATGCAGGACGATAACTTAGGTTCTTCTAGCCCTCTTGCGAAGGTGAAAGTCAAATTTCACCATGACGCTTGGTCGACCACCATGACGTGCCAATTAACCATTATCTATTATCCCAGTCAACCTTACCTTGGTTAGACTTAGTTGATTATACAAGAACACATCAATCGAATCCTATCATCTATTTTCTTTTTCGTATTCATCACTACCTTGGTGGGGATCGTGATAGTGATAGTAGGCGGGGTTTGGTGTTGGCCACCACCAAACAATAATCCATATGAAGGGAATTAGATAATACATGCAAAACTCCAATCATAGAAATGCAATAAACCTAGGTAATACCAAGTCAACTACCCATGGTTCCCACAACCCCAAGTTGTGGGTGTTAAGCTACTCATAACTAAAGCAAAACCAATAAAAATGCAAATACAAGACATAGTTGAGGGGTTTAACCAAGAGCAATGAAAAGTGTAGACAATACAAGTTGCAAACCCAAAAGCTTGATAGATTGGCAGTGAGTACAAAGCAAGGTTTGCAATCTCCAAAATGGATTTTCCAAAAGAAAATGATAAACTAAGTTAAAACCCTAAAAGATTCTTGAGAGAATATTCAAAGGCAAATTCAATATTCTAAAATCTAGAATCCCATAATAAAATCCTAACTTAATGTATTTATAGTATTTATATACAAACCCTAATAATAATATAGAAAAGATAATTGGCAGCTAGTACGTTCTCACGTATGACTCATAGGGTGACCTACGAGTTATAGTCTGGGTCTTGTATCAGGTTCTTGGCATCTTGGACTTAACTGGTATGACCCACTAGTATGATTCATTACTTGCGCTACGACTCGTATGCTCCTCTTGTAGTCTAGGTCTTCAGTTTTTGGTCCAACATTTTGGCTCTCTAATTCCTGTTATGAGTCTATCCCTACGAGTCATGGTGAGACTTACGACTCATAGGATGGCCTTGTAAGGGTAGCCTCCACTTAGCAAATTTTTGATTTTTTAGTCTCCATTTCTTGCTATGACACACCCTATGACTCGTAGCTTGGGCTCTAAATCATAGGTGAGCTCGCATGTCCTTGATTCAGCAAAATCTGCAAATTTTCTCCAAAATTATGCCAACCTAACTTTTTTGTAAGAACAACACAAAAACCATAAAATGTCCCATTAAGAACTCGCAAAATCCCTTGTTTTAGGCCTCAAATGTGTTGTATTTTGATAGCACATCAACTATAAAATGACGCTTTTCCCAATTTAGTACCACATTACTTTCTATGCATCTTTGCAACACATTTTCTAAGTTCTTAGCTTCAAAAACTCCTCAAATGAATTCCCAACCACATTAAAGTCATCCAAGAGGACTTTAATGGTGTTTTCCACCATATCTAAGAAAATGGACATCATGATCTCTAAATGTCATAGGGGCATTACACAACCCAAATGGCATCCTTTTGAATGCAAAGGTACCATAGGGGCATGCAAATATGGTCTTCTCCTAATCCAATTGAGTGATAATGATCTGATTATAGCCTGAATACCCATAGAGAAAGCAGTACCACCCCTTTTTTACTAGTCTATCCAGCATCTGATCCATGAATGGCATAGGAAAGTGATCTTTCTCTATCAAGGCATTGAGCTTTCTGTAATCCATGCACACCCTCCATCGTATGAATGGCCTCATTGGGATAAATTCATTATTGGCATTAGGTACCACTGTGATTCCCCTTTTTTTGGCGCACACTTCACCTGGTTCACCCATTCACTATTAGCGATCAGGTAGACTAATCCTGCATCTAACTTTTTGATTATGAGGATTTAGCTGCCTTTCATGTTTAATGCTCGGCTTTTAGACCTTGACCAATTGAATTTTGTGTGTACATACCCCAGGAGAGATACCAATAATATCTGCAATCATCCTTCTGATGGCCTTTTTGAATTGTTTGAGCACCATTACAAGAGCAACTTCTTGCTCAACGTTTAAATCTATAGCTATTATGACCGGCAAGGTGTTGTTGGCTCCCAAAAATGCATATTTTAGATGTGTTGGAAGGGCCCTCAATTTTAACAGTAGTGGGTATTCTATGGAAGGCTTTTTGGGTGGTGACTCTCGATTCTGCAAATCTAGCTCTAGCTTAGTTTGACACCTAGGACCATAAAACACCCCTAGAGCATTTATTATCTCCTCATAGTCTGGTATACCATCACTATAGAGGTTCATCAATACTGCCTGCAAAGTGTTAACCCCCAATCTTACTTCAAGTGGTACTTTTGGCTCAGCATTATCAACAGTCTCGATAACAGAAACAACTCTCACATCATTACCTTTCCTTGCTTCCTGATGCACGTTGAACATGACTTCATCCTTCCTAAATTTGAACTTGAGTTAGCCCTTCTCCACATCCACTAAGGTTGGATCGGTAGCTAAGAAAAGTTTTCCCAAAATAATAGGAACTTCAAAATCAACCTCACAATCAAGGATCACAAAGTCAGTAAGAAATATGAATTTATCCACTTTAACCAACACAACATAGAGTATCCCCATAGGCTTCTTCATTTTTTATTCGGCATTAACAACCACATGCTAGTGGTAGTAGGGGATCTTAATCCATACTTCTTGTAGACTGATAGGGGCATCCAATTGATACTTGCAAATAAATTATTTAGTGACCTTGCGAACTCCACATTACCTATAGTATAATGTATAATGAAAGCACCAGGATCTTCACACTTTTGAGCTAAGAATTTAGTAGTGATAACACTGCAATGTTAAAACTCTTGAGAAAGCTCCTGTCTCATAGTACGCTTTTTGGTAACCAAGTCCTTCATATACTTGGCATAGCCCAGAATTTTCTCCAAAGCATCAACGAAAGGGATGTAGATAGATTGATGCTTAAGCATGGAGGAAAGTGCTTGAACTTGACTTCCTCCTCCCCCTTTTTGATTCTTTGAGGGAAAGGAGGAGGAGGCCTAGGGATAGGTTTAATCTTCTGTGGTGTTTTAGCTACTTCACTCACCCCATCCTTTCGATGATCACTTCCTTCATCTGCATCTTTTGTTACAACTATCTCCTCATGAGTATCTTCCTAATCAACCAGCATAGGAGGATAAATAGTGCTCTTGTCACCCCTAGTACTAACTGCCATACATTTCCCCTTATTCTTAGAATTTTGAACTGTGTTGCTACTTGAAATATCTGATTTCATGCCCCTTAGAGTTTCATCTTGTGTCTCAGTATTCTTCAACAAGTGGTCAAATATCTCTTCAATTCTGGAATTGCCTGTACCTGCTTCATGGTTGTGTGGTGGCACATACGGACCAGTTCTGAAGCCTTCTCTATGACTGAAATCCGCACCTGGACTCCTATTCCTATCATAGTAACCACCCTAGTTGTCTCAAAAAATTACATATCTACCATAGTTCCAACCTTGGTTTCCTTAATCTTGGCACCAATAGTCCTGATTGAACCCTTGAGAGTTGGTCCGAAAACCCCCTGTCTGATTATTCACACAACATGTGTCCTCATAACAGTATGGCTCCTCATATATGGGTGCACTTGGAGGTTGGTAAACCGCTACATTCACTCTCTTGGTTCTGTTTAATCACCTCATACATGCTTGTGAAAAGCTGTGCAAGTTGTTGTATAATCTCTTCACTAATTTTGGCTTGCTCTGAACCTATATAGATAGCACATAGACTCTTCATGGAAGCTCTATTCCACTATCCCATTGCATGATTTGTCTTGACTACTTACTCCATACACTCAGCAATCCTTGCAAATGGTTAATTTACAAACATGCCCTTATGATAGTGTCAGCACAAGCCTGACAATTCTCATCAAGAGCATGGTAGAATATCTCAACCAATGCATCATCAATTATCTTGTGGTTAGGATACTCCTTATACATTTAGTAAATCGCTCCCAAGTAGTGCTTATCGAATCACCAGGAAGTTGCTCAAAGTTGATGATCTGGTCCTTCAACTTGAGCTTCTTCAATCTAGGGAAGTACCTCTTTAAAAAGGCCTTTTACAAAATTGCACAAGTAGTGATTGAACTCTATGGGAGCTTAGATAGCCATAATGCAGCGTTGTCTATGAGAGAAAATAGGAAGACACGAACTCCCATAAAATCTGTAGACATATTATGTGTCCTCATCATACTCTTACAAAAAAATATCACATTGTGCAAGTCGCTATGTGGATCCTCTGATGGTAAGCCCTCAAATAACCTAGGGTTCTACAGCATTTGAAGCAACCTACTAGAGACTGTGAACTTTGTATCTTCCAATAATGGTGGCAACACAATACCCCCTGTCACATCCATAGCCATAGGGTTCAACTTGTACTGATTCCATTCGTAAGCATTGGTATTGAACTCCTAAGGTTGTGGAATATCCTCCAAAGGAGGTGGGTTCTCATTCCTATTATCATCATTATTACCCTGATTCAACGCTACATTGGTCGTGTTGTTGGCATTTTCTTGGTCCACTCTTCTTATAAATCCTGTGTATCTATGGATCTAATGGATTTAAGGATTGTATTGACTCCGAGTGTTAGGCATACACTACTTGTATACCTTGCAAAGAAATAAAAACAAAAAAAAAAGTAAAACAAAGGGAACTAAGGATTAACACTTGAATTACATAATGAATCAATCTAAGTCTAGTCGTATTCCCAAGTAACAGCGCCAAAATCATTGGTGTCGCTCAAGTGACACTCTATTTTAGAGATAAAGCGGTCATTGTCAAGATTAAAAACCTAACCAAGGTTAGAGTCAAACCCACAGGGAATACGTAGTCTCAAGACAAATTCACCAATAAGCAGTTCAAGTAGTTAACCAACTCAATTCTCCAATATGGGAGGGAGGGGGTTTGCAATAATCAATGGAAGTAAACTGAACTAACTATCACGAGAGACAATCAAGAACACAAAGCAACTAAGGTATTGTGTTCCCCATGATTCCCCAACTTACTATTACTGGATAACCCAGTTATTGTAAAGTAAATAGCATGCAGGATGATAATTTAAGTTCAACAAGCCCTTTGGTCAAAGGTGAGAGGAGAATTTTACTATGCGACTTGGCCCATACTCATAGTGTGCAATACTAACCATTACCTATAAGTTCCAGTACAACCTCCCCTTGTCCTAATTCAATTGATTAGACAACACATCAATTGAATTCTATTAATCAATCTCTTTTCCTATTCATTACTACCTTGGTCCAGTCGGTAACGCTAAGTGGGTTCTAATGTTGGACACCATTAGAAAATATGCAAAAATGAAGAGAATTGATTAATACATGTATATACCTATTCCAAGAATTGTAAATTACCAAGGTTTACTTAATTAGTTCTTCATAGTTCCCACAACCATAGTTGTGGATTTAGCTACTCATGCTACGGGTAAATGAAAAACTTATAGATCGAGAAAACATAACTAAAAACTTACTCAATTGAATAAGATCAAGCAAATCTAAGAAGAATGAGAATCATAAGCTTCAAGATCAAATTTACCCACAAGTGTTTTCTCATAATCTTCTCTCTCAAGTATTGGGGTCTCTAAGTATAAACCCTAAAAGTGCTAAATAATGATGTCTCGACTAGTATAATATCCTAGAAGTACTATTTATAGTAATTACAATTAAATCCTAAATAAAATAGAAAAATTGGTCGACGACTTCTACGAAAGGTCTCTATAACTCGTAGTGTCTTCCACGACTTATAGTTGGGGTCTCATAATCAGCTCTTGGTATCTTGGACTACTATTCTATACCACTTTACGATTTATAAAGTAATTTATGACTAGTGCTGCAGGTTTATAGGCTTCAGCTTCATCACCCTCATTGGAAATCTTCGCGAAACTTATCAATACGAATCGTAGAATGCTTTAACACTCGTATGGTTGTCTCATTAAGCTGATCATCAGAATTCATCCTTCACTAGAATTTGTCACGAAACTGCTTCTATGACTCATAGAATGCTCTATGATCCATAGAAGTCTCATAAATCATCAAAAACCAGCAATCTATTGCAATATTTCCCCAAATCATGGACAACCTGTCTTTCTGCAAATCTAAACATAAAAACACATAAAACCCACATATATAGCATTGAGAAAACACAAAATCCTAAGTTTTAAGTATAAAATATGCTATATTTTGGTAGCACATCACTCTCTATGATAGGCTCATTTTGAAATTTGAATTTGACAATTCAAGTTCTACCATCAGACGTAATAGGTATGTGGCCAATCCATGCCAAGAATCACATCAAAGTCAATCATTTCTAACTCAACTAAGTCTGCCAAAGTATCTCTATGATAGATAGACTGAAATGACCTCAAAACATGCCTCAAAATGCTCAGAATTTTAAATTTCATATATCTCAAAATCCATTAGCTATTTTAAAAATTCGACTTCATATTCATGTTCAAGGGGTCAAAATTTGGTGGAAAAGGGTCTAACCTCGATTTAAGAGCGAAACATTAGCAATTATGAAATTCCAAAAATGTAATTTCCAGAGGAGTTTTCGCGTCACCTCCGTGACGTGCCCCTGTTCATTTTTGGGACTATTTATTTTCGTTCGATACAAGGCTTCTAAGTCCTGGACCTAAGTATTCCCAAATATGGTTTTACTCATACTTAGCCAAATTTCACACTTATATTACCCAAAATATTTTCTAGTACTCACTCAAACACTTAGTCATATTTTTACTCCCCAAACTCAAGTCCTGAACCTTCATCCCAAGCTAAGGTTTTCCTTCAAGGCTCTTCTTCAAGCTTCAAGTCTCCATCTCCAATCTTCACCAAGTTCATCTCTAAGCCAAGGTATATGGGTTTATTTCATGGGTTCCTTTCTCCCATGATCCCTAAGCCTCCTTTTACAAAAATTACATGATTTCAAGTTTATTTAGAAATGACTCATGATTATTATGAAAATTTACTGCACACTATATTAAAGTTATGCACAGTTGTGACTATTTTACCATATTTAGAGCTATAAATCTTTGATCTATTGTAAGATTTAAGGAGGAGTTTGATGTAAGTTGCTTGAGGGTTGTTGTAAGGTGAGGACTGATGATTTTACATTGGATTTTCTTGCATGGTTTTATACTAGCATTGCACACCCTCTAAGTGTTTGATTAAATGTCCTACCGTGGATTCTTGAGGAGTTGAAGGTCCAAAGCATAAGATATGATATGAATGACTATATGATGATGAAATGAGCTTATGTATATGATATACTCTATATAAAGTGTTCCATTATACCATACCCAATTCATGGGGGATAAGAGCCCAGGCAACCAAGGTGGGGTTTTGTACTCATCAACCATGTGAGGGGTTTGTACTTCGCCACTATGGTCATAAAGTGTGATTATCATCAACAATGTGAGGGGTTTATATCATATAATGACCAAGGGGTTTGTACCTTGAATAGCTAGCTTGGTCTCTTCTATACATATGATATCCTATATGAGCATAAGCTACTTAAACATATTTTACTTAAGCATTGATCATACATGCCATATTGTTATATTATGCCTATTCTTAATATTATGCATTTTGATTATGATGCCTACCTATTGCTGCATTGCATCCTACATACTTAGTACATTCACACGTACTAATGCATACTCTTGCCTACATGATATCACCATGTAGGAACCGGAGACCTAATTGATCATCCTTCTCTACGTGGCTAGTTCAGTGCTACTCAATCTAGTTGGTGAGTCCTTTACTTCTGGGACCTTAGTCTACGCTCTCTTGTTATGTATTGAGACACTTTTTTTTATGTTTTATGACTATAAGAGTGAGCTTGGTTGCTTTGTCTGGGTCCCCGCTCTTATCTATGTAGTAGAGGTAGTTGTTGGATATGTTATGTATCTATGATATGAGTTTGACTCTTGTATCTTAAGTATGACATTGTACCAACTTTTCCCTTAGCTCTCTTTACGCCTATTCTTGATCTTTAATATTTTTATATGCTTCTGCGACCAATGATGTGTAATGACAAGTTAAGAGGCTTGTTTGGGGTTCCTTTGGGTTCACCATTCACGGTGTCACCTCTAGGCTGTAGGCTTAGGTCATGACAAACTTAGTAATAGATCACTAGGTTGATAGATCCTCGAAATCCAATACACCGCGTCGATTAGAGTCCTATTCATGGTTGTGAAGCATGCCATGACTATTAGTACGAGGCTATGAGACACTTTAGAAAATGCTCCCCTTCTTCATGTTATATGTCATGCTATAGAGTTATAGTGAGTTCACCCCCTTCAATGATTATTCTTTGCTATGCTAGTTATGTCAAACACTAGAGGAAGAAGGGCCCAAACTCTTGGAGGATCAACCACCAATGGTGAGCTCTAGGATGCTCTCACTATGCTTGCCCAAGTGGTGGCCAAATAAGCTAATTAAGGGGCCCAAGCCCCTCATGCTACTACCTCGGGAGCTAAGGTAAGAGACTTCATGAGGATGAATCCTCTGGTATTCTATGGGTCAAAGGTGGATGAAGATCCACAACAGTTCATCGATGAGGTTTATAAAATCTTGAATATCATAGGTGTTGGTCCAAATGAAAAGGGGGAGTTAGCGACATACCAACTCAAAGGGGTATCATAATATGGTATGACCAATGGAAGGGTGAGAAGGTGATTGGTGATGTGGTGCTTTGGAAGGAGTTTGAATTAGCCTTCCTTAGTTAGTTTTTCCCTCTGGAGCTTAGGGAAGCTAAGTTGGTGGAGTTTATGAACTTGAAACAAGGTGCTATGAGTGTGAGGGAGTATGCCCTCAAGTTTAATCAACTTCCAAAGTAAGCTCCTCGTTTGGTGGCTGATCCTAGATCTAGGATGAATAAGTTCATGATGGGCGTCTCCAACTTGATAAGTGAAGAATTCCAGTCTGACATGCTAATTAGTGACATATGTCTTGGTTGATGTCACGCCCCAAGTTGTCGTTAGGACGGACTGGCACCCGTTGCCGATTAGGCTTGTGAGAACCAACCTATATCTATATGTTTGTATACATATTATAAGTAACTTGCTATGTTTGGCATGCTCCTAAGAACATAAACAGTAATAATCTGAAAGGAGATATGTATAGCTAGGCCATTGGGGCCACAATGTCTAGTGTAAGAGACATGACCACACTTTAGTTTACATAGTCCACAAAGCCTCTAGTCGAGAGAAAGTTTCTATAAATATTCAGGACAGACCCTATCTGAATTAACTGTATAATGCAAACATATAAACTCGAAATACGCACAAAGCTCAGGAACAACCTAGAGCTTGGTCACAGTAGTTGAATGTCTTGAACTCTACTGGGAAGATCTATTAGCACCTGTGCCTGCAGCATGAAATGTAGGGCCCCCGGAAGGGAATCAGTATGAGATAGTGTACTGAATATGTAAGGTAACAAATATTGTACATAAAATATAACTCAAATGAAATTATACACTGATCGCGGATATGAGACCACCTTTAATTATATTGTTGGATTAAGTATTTTATGTTCTTTATATTCTTTACCTTTACTGTAAAATATGTACTGAAAACTCTGTGCACAACTGTACTCAAATGACCAACTGATCAGTGGTGAACTATATCGGGATTGCCCCTATGCTAGGTTCTCAATAAACCCCCTCGGGCTACCACCCATAAACTGTATTGGGATCGTCCCTATGCTAGGTTCGCAATGAACCCCCTCGGGCTACCACCCATCAAAACTGTATATTTAATCTTTAGTTACCTTTGAGATGATTCTTTTGGTGGTCATAATATTAGAGAAATAAATCTATATATGCAGCTTGTACCACGTAAGTAATCATACAATACTATATATAAATGAAAAGAGTATGTTACATAGACAATGAAATGCGTATGAACTGAAGCAACTCATGAAATTTGTTTATCAATAAGAACTCATGTACTTAGTATCATATATGTATGTAGATTTGAAGACAACTATATATAAGAGCATATGAATATTTGGAATATTGGATGTATGTCTACTTTGTCATGCTGGAGTAGATAAATGTCTTTGTTTATCGAAGGATCTATGTTTTGTGCTAATTGATACGAAATCAAGTAACCTTACATACCTCATTGTATGACCTCGTTACTACCTTGGGATGGTTGTGGTTTCCCTCAAATATGTAGCTATAGTATATTAATCAATAATACTAGTATGATCGTCAACACAACACTTCTAGGCAGTCTAATATCAGAAAAATGACCACCCGAACAGCAAGCTTTCAACTAACGACGCAAGGACGATTTTTCAATCTTTTCGCTTATAAACATATTTTCTAGCAACCATTCTTATGTAAATACCATGTATATCTTATTTTCAAATCCGTAATAGTCCTAAATCAGTCCACACAATCCAACACATAACAATTCTTTATACCATACAAACAAGCGGCATAACGCTACCACCTTTCACCATACTCCGACGTCAACAAATCCCAAGCTGTCTTAACTTTACCAAAATTATATCCAATGTTTCTTAAACATAAAAAAAGTCTTAAATTAGTCCAAAAATAGTCCAAAAATAGGTTATTGTCATTGATCCACAAATTATACTTTCCAGCTTCCAAGTTTTCTTTAAAAGTGAAAATACGATGTTGTACAACAACTCAACTTTCTGGACTTTAAAAGTGGTGCAACAGTTTAATAACATGAATAACAACCTTTATATTATTAGAACATAAGTCTTACTTCATATTTCATCCAACCAATTAAGATAGAATACTCTTGAAC
>JAOTQJ010004616.1:0-18596 GCA_025642045.1 Solanum sejunctum
TGTTTATATTTAGTTCCTTAGAATTAGGCTAGTCTCATGCCTAATTGAAGGCTTAGCTTTATATATATTCGGACTTTTCATATTGTTTATGGTCAAGAAAAATATTTTTCTTCTATTACAATATTCAAACATGAAGAAAAATTCAAGACACTATATCAACAAACAACTTTAGATAAGTTTATTTGAATGTAATGTTTCTTTTTTTATGTACTTTGGACTATGTTCTGACCTGATTCCCTGAGAGGGATACATAGGCAGCCCATAAAGGGTTCGGTTTTACTATAGAACATTTCTAAAGTTTTCTTTTTCTTTTCTTTTCTTTTAGATTGGATATGTAATCTATCCATGTATGATTCGATCACATTAAAATAGAAATCCATTTTTTTTATCATTTGTGTAATTTAAACTACACATGGACGGATTCCCTTGGCGTGATACGTAGGCAATCCGTATAAGATTCGATCCTTTTATTAGGAAAATCTTAATCAACTTTTGTGTAATTTGAACTATGTTTTGACCTGATTCTCTTAGTGAGATACGTATGCAACCTACATAAGGTTAGGTCACACCAACAACATAAGTTCCGTGTACTTTCTTGAAGACAAAACTGGGGCAAATTTTGATAAGATTTGAACAAGGATTGATTGGATCATGGCAAGCTATAAAGGGCATTCAATTTGTTTCACAAAGTGTCACAATTTAAGAGTTGGTATAAATTTTCTTTTATAACTTTATCATTAAATTTTTCAATACATTAACATATGTCTCTTTTCAATAATAACTTTATATTGTTTTTATTTATTTATTTATTTACTTACTTTTTTTTAAAAAAATATTATAATAATACCTTTATTGTTCATCTACCAAGTCTCAAATAGAGATCACAATGTCTGACCAAGCAAGCTAGATGGAGGGCCAACTTAGCCAAGCTTTGAGTCAACATGAATCAACACCCCCTCCCAACTAAGAATTTTTCTTTGATTGCAGGAATAACAAAGATACAGGATGCCATATTGGATTAGCATCAAGGGCATCATTTGGCTCCATGACCTTGCCTCCATAAGCCGCTTCTCACTTCATCTTTAACTTCACTCATTTTATTTCATTATGGATGTATTTTTTATTGACATCTTTATCTAAATTTTGCAGAAAATATTCTTTTGAAATCTACTGAATATACATCAAGTTCACTAGAGAAACCACCTGACACATCAAGACTTTAATGTAGAAGTTGACATTCGGCCAATAACCAAGCGAATTCACTTATTTTATTTTACTGATTATCTGTATAATTTATTTTGTTCACTTTAATAATTTTTTTTCTTTTCTTTAATTTTAAAGGAATCAACAAAGGGCTTTAAAGATAACTGAAGACATCATTCGACCCCATAGTCCCATCATCATAAACATCATTGAGACCTCAAACACAATTGGAGGCCTCATTTATCATTTAAATGCCGAAAACCAACTAGAGATATTATTACATCATCCGTATAAGCCAAACAACTACACTGTTACTTTACTCTCTACCCTAAAAATTATTTTTATTCACTTTACCTACTTTAATTTTTGTCTCCAAAGACAACTGGAGATGATATGACTTTATTCATTATTTTATCAGTTACTTTAATCTGCTTTACCGACTTTACCACTTTGTCTTCAAAGACAACCGTAGATGTCATGACTTTATTCACTACTTTATCGACTTTAGCATTTTGTCTCTGAAGACAACCGGAGATGTCATGAATTTATTCACTACTTTACCTATTTTACCGACTTTACCATTTTGTCTCCGAAGACAATCGGAGATGTCATGACTTTATTCACTACTTTACCTACTTTATCGACTTTATCACTTTATCTGAAGACAACCGGAGACATCATGACTTTAGTACTACTTAACCTACTTTATTGACTTTACCATTTTGTCTCCAAAGATATCCAGAGATGCCATAACTTTATTACTACTTTACCTACTTTACCGACTTTACCATTTTGTCTCCAAAGACAACCGGAGATTTCATGACTTTATTATTACTTTATCCACTTTACTGACTTTACCATTTTGTCTCTAAAGACAATCAGAGAGAAGTCATGAATTTTTCACTACTTTACCTACTTTAACAACTTTACCATTTTGTCTTTGAAGTCAACCGTAGATGTCATGACTTTATTCACTACTTTAGCTCCTTTACCAACTTTACCATTTTGCTTCTGAAGACAACCGGAGATGTCGTGACTTTATTTATTATTTTGCCAGATACTTTAATCTACTTTACCTACTTTAACAACTTTATCATTTTGTCTCCGACACCAATCAGAGATGTCATGACTTTATTTACTACTTTGTTAGTTACTTTAATCTACTTTGTGTACTTTAATGACTTTATCTTAAACACCACAAATATTATTACCATTTTGTCTCTAAAGTTGATCGGGGATGTCATGACTTTATGACCTCTTGGCAATTACAATTAACAAATACCGTTTAGAGTTTGCATAAAATTTAGCAGGAAATATTGTATAGCAAGGAGATATGGAGCATGGCATAATGTGGAATTTTTCTTAGTAGCGAATTGGGACATAGTCCGAAGAGGAATGTCAAACTCTTTGGACGCTAGCTGAGATGTGACTTCTACCACAATCTAACGTTAGAAATCATTATGTGGCATTTCTTTGCATTTGTTAGTTTCAGTGTCGCATTCGGATTATTTCAACTCTCACTGGAAGCAATCTTTTTAGTCTGAGTGACAATATATGAAGAACTTTGAAAATAATGTCTGTGTAAGTTCTTAATTATGGGTATGAAGCGCGCCACATTCACATTCACAGTTAAGGAGTTACAAGCCTCTTTTTCTTAAATCAACCTACTTGTCACTCTTCCTGAACTTTTAAAGGTTATTTTAGAACTGATTAAGTCGGACTACAAGCAGCCTGATTCCTAAGTCCAAGGATATATAGGCAGGGTTCATGTTAAATGCTAAATTATATCCTAAAAATTTGCTTTAAATCTCATTCTCAAGCATTTCAGTTTCTCCATAATCCAGTATTGAGATAGCTTTTGACTTCTTTTAAAGTCGTGCGTTAAATCAAGCATCACGAATCACAAGTGGCCTGAATTCTCATGTAACTTGAGATATATAGGAAACTCAATACTAGGATTCTGCCATAAATCCTCAAGATACCTTTCACTATTTTAGTAATATGAATAAGTGGACGGATAAAATTGAATTCGTCAACTTCCTTTGCCTCGGATCTCTTTCATCGACCTAAACCAAATGAGGGCAGCTATTGGCATCCAATGTTTACCTTCCGAAATATAAATTAGTTATCGAGCTTCTTCAATATTTTAATTTTGAAATAATTATCTTTGAAAATTCAATTAAAAAAATGTTTTAAGTTATTTTTGGTGTCAGTATTTTAAGTGTTAATGTATAATTACATATTTTTCATGCATTTTATAATTATGTATTTTAATTGTTACTTTATAGAATTATTCAAAAATCAGTCCAAAAGATTTTATTTTGATTTATCTTTATCCTAGTATAACTATAAATTATTTTTTGAGTTAATTATTTTACTTTTAAATTTTAAGAATCTTTTTCATTAGTTTATGTTAATTCGTCTTATGACCGAATTGATCACTAATTCAATTCGATTGCCTTTCAAATCCTAAATCGGTCATAATTGCAGTTTCAATGGTCAAATTTATAATAAATTTCAACCCCTTCTAATCCTTTTTTTCAAACCAAGTCTAGTCCAATTTTTGAATCAATTTCGACCCAATTGCCTCAATACCCAGCCCAATCCCTTTATTATCAGCAATACATACAACAGTTAGATATACATATCAATTTCCTCTTTTCTTTTTAAGAAAACTCACGCGCCCCTTTCTCTTATTTTTCCCCTTTCAGATGCTCATGCGTCTTCCTCCTCCAAGCAACAAAAATCAACGATTACCTGCAAACCCTTTCAATAAAAGTCATGCTGCCATCAACAACTTTGAACGACTCCTTTGTGCACTAACGTTCAAATTTCAAATTTCAAAACCCCAAAATTTCATCCAAATTTCCCCCAAAACCATTCTAAATTTGCCTATATATATAACCCCTTGGTTCACTGAAAAAGGAGTCGAATCACCTCCCCCCCTAAAAAAATAAACTATTGATGCATATCATGAATTCCTAAAATTCCTAGCTTGGAGGAGCGCTAGAGTTGGTAGGTAAGGTTTTGCTCGTTTCGTGGATCAATCGGCTTCTAGTAGTAGAATTTCTTCTTTGTTAAGCTCGTTGAGTCCCATTTGCTGCTCACAAAAAGGTAATTATTTTTTAGTTTTATCCTTTTTGATCCTTAAGTTGTTGTGCTTGCTGTTTAGAGTGCCTTAATTATGTCTCGAACTTTTTTTGTTTGGGATTGAGTAGAATCGATAATTTTGCAGCTAGATTTCTCTTTCCGAGTTTGAATTCATGCTTTCTATCTTTATTGAACTGATTTTGTAAATATAGAAATCTCTTAGTCTACCTAGCTCGTCCTTTCACGATGGGATATTTCTAGATTCATTCTTGCTATTACAAGTGATAGACAAATGATTTATTATTGTTATTGCTTTATCTGTCATAGTTAAATACATTCTTGCTGGATCACTATAAGACTAAATTTAGTCTCCGTAAAAGTTCTTTTTTCAAACGTCTCTATTCTTGTGTTGTTGGCATGGGTTTCCATCACTACCCTTTGTTTTCATTTTATATACAAAACATGTTAGTTGTACCATCATTCGCTTCCAACTTTCAACATTTATAATTTTTATGTTAAAACCTCTTTAAAGTTGAGTATACTTATTTATCTCATTTCAGCAACATTGTTTATATTATTTTGGTAAAAGACAAGCTCTGTTCTGCATCCATATTCACATATATGTCAATTTTTAATAATAAAATAAGTTCCATTGAGTTGTTACCTGTAACTCCTTGTGAAATGACGAAAATACCCCTAAAATTGACCTTATGCGTAATGTGTCTTCCCTTTCTTCGTTTGCAAATCTGAGATCGGATTTGCAATAAGTACAAAAATTGAGTTGAAAAATGGTCTCGACTTGACAAAAACTCAAAAAAAACGTGAATTATTTTTAATCAAGAATGCCCAAAATAGTGGGGTTTCCGCGCCTCTTCCGCAATGCGGAGTGGATGCAGAACCACACTTAGTTATTTTTTTGAATTTCGACGAAAAGTGAAAATTTATGAAAAAGTGAGAAATAACGCTAGTGCGCGTTGCACACTAGTGTATTTCCGGAGCAGTTCGGTTCTTTTAATGGGGAGGGACAATTCCGACCTTTTTCACACCTCATATCCTAAACTAGTCGTTTTAAGTCATATTTAGTCCTTAAACGTGATTTTCTTCTCTCATTCTCTAAAAACAAGCAAACCCTTTCAAGAATTTAGGCTCAAGAATTCAAGAAATGATAGTAGGGCTTATGGATTTCTCCAACTCTCCAAGAAATTTCTCCCAAGGTATGTAAGGCCACCAAGAAAATTTATTATTTTGCTAATATCTTAGAAATTGAAATCTATTTTCATCCATGAACCTTCAAGTATTAATTGAGACTAAGTTTCCCGTAGACTTTGCATAGTGTGATAATTTTCATAGTGTCCATAGATTCTAGATGAATTTTATGATTCTTGGTCTATTAAAGAAATTTTATCAAGTTTATACTCATTCATGAACAAGAATTATTATTGTTGGGTTTGCTTGGAAATCTTGATGTTAATTCAAAAAAGAAAAGACTAGTTTAAGTACCTTTAAAGCTAAGTCCAACAAGTATATTTTAAAGATTTATTTTTGCATATTAGCCAAGAATTTAGCATATTTGAGTCACTGAGATGATTCTAGTTTTCAAGTAAGTTAAAGATTTCAGCTGAGAAAGCTGAGTAGTAAACTGGGCTAAGTCCCCAAGAAAACTAGATTTCAAGAATTTACAATTTTTTAAGTATGAGCTATATAAGATTTTGGGTGTAGTATTGAGCATTAATATGGGTGAGAGTAGAATAAATTACTCAAACTCATAAACTATGTAGCTAACATTGGATAGGATTGTACTATGGTACCTTCATCATTAGCCACTGAGATGGCCTAGTTTTGGCATGGATCCACTTCCCTAGTTATTCGTGCCCTACCCCAGTAAAGTACGGGATGGATCTGGAAGCGTGGGCAAGACATTGTATCAGCAACGAAGCTCATAGTGGTGGTTGTCGATTAGAGAAACTCCCCAAGCTAAGAAACTAAGTTTTACTTATCAGTTTTCAGCATGTTATTTTTAGCATACAAGTCTTATGATTGTTGTTACTTCCCTTATATATTATGATTATGTCTTTTGAGATGCATTATGATATCCCTGTTAAATGTTTGGCCATCTTACATACCGTATATTCCACGCACTGACATCCTTAGGACCTGCAATATTTTATGATGCAGACGCAGATGACAGAGTTCCTCAACGGCCACTTCGTTGAGAACCTGATAGCTATCAGTTATTAGTGAGGTCTCTTCTTATTTTGTGGCCCCTATGTTCATGTTATTTCATTTCAGTATATGCTTTTAGTTCTGTCTACTTGGGGCCTGTCTCAGTAGCCCTTTTAGACAGTTTCGTAGAGATTCCATAGATAATGTATTAGTATTTCAGTTTCTAGTCCATTTAGACAATGCCTAAAAGTTTTCGTATTCAGCTTATGCAAATAGTTTTAGATCATCTTATTGCTTTTATGGTTTTTTCCACTATTATGAGTCTTCTGCTGAGTAAGTAGACAGGCCAAGTGGTTCGCTTGGGGACCAAAAATGGTTTTTGAGTGTCGGCCACGTCCAGGGTATAGGCTTGGGGCATGACCTTACCTTCCTGATGGTAAACTCAATTTTGTTCAAATGTTAATGGATAGTCTATGAGTTATGACTTCATTGTTTGGAGTCATCTGTTAGCTGAACTAGTTATGCATGTTTTAAAATTCTTCCTTATTCTAGTCTTAACTCTCCTCCTATTTAGTATCGGAATATGCTAACATAATGATATGATCTTGGTGATATTCGGTTATCCTTGCTATATGAATCTCATTTATTGAAGTTCTACACGTAAAACTTATGCTTGCTTCCTTGTCTCTTGACTGTTGTATATACCAATTACTGGAAATTATGTTTGCTTCCTTGTGTCTTGTCATGACCCGATCATAGTCATGATGGCGCATGCTAGATTGCACCTACAGGCAAGTCAATTACCCATGCCACAAGTACCTGTCTATAATACCCCGTGAAATTACTAAAATACCTCGAAACTTTATTGTGTGCACAATGTGTCTTTCCAATCTCTGATGGAAAATTTGAGACTGGATTAGCTAGCAGTGTGAAAATTGAGTCAAAAAATAGTCTCGACTCAACTTTATCGCGAAAAATGCGAATTCTTTTTTTAAAATAATGCTTAAAATAGTGGAGTTTCTGCACCCCTTCCGTAACAGGGAGTGGACACGGAACCATACTTGATTTATTTCAAAAATTTGACAAAAATTGAGAAAAAAGCAAAAAAGTGTAATATTACACTAGTGCGCATCGCGCCCTAGTGCAGGAGGAACCCAAAATTTTTCTTTTAATTTGAAAAAGGCAATTTTATCCTTCCCAACATATTTTTATATCCCCAAATCAATTTTAAGACATTTTTCATACGAAAGGGTTTAGACCTAATATTTTCAAAGTTTTCTTACACTAAGTTAGAGAGAAGAAGAGGAGAGTCAAGCAAGGGTTTCAAAATCTTCCACGTTCTTCAAAGGATTTTCGTTCCTAGGTATGTAAAGGCTACGCAAAAGCATAGATTCGATCTTCCATGTGCCAATGTAGAGTTAGGAGGATAAATTCATGATTAGAAACTTGATTTATGAGTTCTTGAGTATTTATTTAAAGTTCTTGAATAACCCCTTTAAATTCTTGAACAAGTGTTTTAGATTCTGTATACTATCTTGAATTCTTATTTTAAATCTTTAAGCTATAACTTTATATCATGAACTGATGATCATTGTGTTTATAGTTTACTATATATTTATATTATTATGTGATTGTGACTTGACCTTTAGAATTCCTATCTGTAAAGACTTGAATATGGAACTTAGGGGGATGTCTAGAGCTTTGAATGCTTGAGAATAATGTCTGAATGAGTCTGAGTCCTGAGGTAGGTGTGTTGATGACTGTGATAGCTAAAATTATTGTTGATAGGGTTAAATGGGTATAATTCCCTCAGATTTAGATAGGTAGTCTTGACTATAGAAATTGGGTGATGAGAATTCTTAATGGATTGATAGACTTATGAACATATCGAATCCTGGGAGGAGTATTAGCACCAAAATGAGTGAGAGTGTGTCCTATTTGAACCCATTAACTATGTGGTCAGTGTAGGAGAGGATAAACTATAGAAGTGGATGCTTCCTTTGTCCTGAAAGAGGACTTGATAGATTTTTGGATCCACTGATAGACTCGTCCTTTACCCTGGCAAGGTACTGGATGGACGTTGTAATGACATCTCTTTGTTGTATCACTACTAGCTCATAGGTAGTGGTTGTTGGTTATAGAAACTCCTATATAAGTTTCATGAGGATAGAACTCCGATGTGAAGTGACTGTTCGATGCTTGATAGCTAGTAAGGTGATAGAGTCTTGTGTCTTATATCTGAGGTGAGGCTGAGTGATGGACTGGTGATGATTAAAGTGTTACCTTTTTCTTTAGCCTATTTTACATATAGTACATTCCACATACTAACGTCCCTCTAGTGCTGTATCATTTTATGATGCAAATACGATAGACCTAGGACTTCAGCAACCCAATCATTAAGGTTCAGAGCTCTTCATTGCTGACAATGGTGAGTCCTCCCCAGCATTTGGAGGATATTTATTTTTATGATTGGATAGACTATTACTTAATATTTGGTAGCCATGGCCTGTTATGGTACTGTCTTAGACTATAGTATAGAGGTTTCATAGATGTAGATGTTGATGTTGATGATGAGGGTTCTTTCCCCTAATACTTCCTTTCTTTACATTGAGGCATTTGGTTATCTATTTTATTTCTGTAAGATCAACTAATATCGATAATATGAGCCCACAGATAGGATAGTATTTATTATCATTATACTACTTCCTTCCGCTGATTACTGAATTGAACGATGACAATGAGACTAGTTTGTCCGCTTAGGGACTAGCAATAGTCTTTTAGTGCCAGTCACATCTAGGGTACTCTACTGGACGTGACAAACTTGGTATCAGAGCCCAGAGTTCAAGTGTCTTAGGGAGTCTATGATGTTGTGTCTGGTAGAGTCTTGTTTTATGGGTGTATTGTGCACCACACTTCATAAGCAGGAGGCTATAGGACATTAGGAAGTGTTACCCTTCTTCTGTGATCTGAAATCGTGCTAAAAGTGAACTTGTGAAATCTTGTTTTTAACTTGTGCTCTTTACGCTTACAAAAAATTCCGCCTAAGAGAATAGCCGCCCAAGAGATGCCACAGCTCCCATTGCTGAGAACATCCAACCCGAGGTTCTGGCGCAAACTAAGACAAGAAGATGGGGACACCCCGCTAGGACTACTGAGGTCCCTTAGGCGTCCCCTACTTAGCCCCAGCCAGCTCCCACTCTTGGCAGGATTTAGAGGAGCCATCACCATGCTGACTCAGTTGGTGGCCTCCCAAGGAAATAGCAACTGTTCTTAGGCTCCGAGTTCTAGTTCATAGGAGCCCTCAGCTGCAACTTGGTTCAGGGACTTCTTGAGGATGAAACCGTTTGTGTATATGGGGTCCAAGGTGTAAGAGAACCCACAGAACTTCATTGACGAGATATACAAAGTTCTGAGGGCCATGTATGCTATCGAGATTAGGGGAGTTGAGCTGGCATCCTACCAACTGAAGGACGTGGCTAATGTGTGGTATACTCAGTAGGAGGGGAGTAGAGGTAAAGATGCAGAGCCTGTAGCGTGGGATGAGTTTGAAGCTGCCTTTTTTGATCACCTCTTTCCACTACAGTTGAGGGAAGCAAGGGCGGATGAGTTCATGAACTTGAAGCAGGCAGGGATAGCTGTGAAGGAGTACAGCCTTAAGTTCACCAAACTGTAAAAGTATGCTCCTGAGATGGTGAAAGATATGAGATAGAAGATGAGGAAATTTGTGTCTAGCCTGACTAGACATGTGCAGTGATAGTGTAAGGCTAACTTGCTGATTCTGGGTATGGACATCTCCAGATTAGTAGTGTATGCTCAACAGACAGAGGAAGGTAAGAGGAGGGATAGAGAAGAACATTTGAGCAGGAAAGCAAAGTTAGCGGGATATGAATCTAACCCGCAGAGGCAGAACAGAGGTGATAAATCTTATTTCTAGAAGAGATTATCACATCCCGCACCATTTACAGCCAATGCGCCCATTCAAACAACCAAGCATGATAAGAAATCTCAGGGTCATCAAAATTTTAGGAACCCAGGTGCCTAATCTCATGCTAGTGGGACTCAGGGTGTACGGGGAAAGCCACCTTGTAGTAAGTATGGTAAGCTTCATCTGGGTGAGTGCCATATTGGCAAGGATGTATGTTATTCTTGTGGGTAGGCTGGTCATTTTATCTATGAGTGTTCGAAGAGGAGGCGAGGTGAGGGGAGCAGTAGATCTCAATCTTTGACAACCCCTCTAACAGGTAATCAGCAGAGGGGTGCTACTACTACGGGCACAGGAGACGGGATGAACCGCCTTTATGCTATGGATAATATATAGGAGTAGGAGGCTGTAGTAGATTTGTTACGGGTATGCTTCGTGTCTGTACTTATGATTGTTATGCCTAGATTGATCTGAGTGCCACCTTATCTTTTGTAACTCCTTATGTGGCTAGAAAGTTTGGGATTCTTCTGAAGTATTTGCATGAACCATTTGTTGTCTCTACTCCTACTATATCTTGGCTGAGAGAGTTTACAGGGACTATGTGGTGTCTATTTATCATAGAGACACTTTAGCTGATTTAATAGGGTTGGAGATGGTTGATTTCGATGTAATAATGGGCATGGATTGGCTTCATGCTTGTTATACTTATATTGACTGTAGAACCCAGATTGTCAAGTTTTAATTTCGTAATGAGCCTATCTTAGAGCAGAAAGGGAGTTTTATTGCCCCTAGGGGGTAAATTCATATCCTGTCTTAGAGCTAGAAAGTTGATATCCAAAGGTTGTATTTACCACCTTGTACGAGTGAAGTCTGATGATATTGAGTCTCTTACTATTGAGTCAGCTCCGATAATGAATGAGTTTCCAGAGGTCTTTTCTGATGACCTTCCCAGAGTCCCTCCTGATAGGGAGATTGACTTTAGGATTGATGTTCTCCCTGAGACTAAACCTATCTCAATTCCGCCCTATAGAATGGCCCCGCAGAGTTGAAAGAATTTAAAGAGCAACTGAAAGACTTGTTAGAGAAAGGTTTCATAAGGCGTAGTGTCTCACCTTAGGGTTCTACTGTCCTATTCGTGCGTAATAAAGATAGGTCTTTACCAACAGTTGAACAAGTTGACCATAAAGACTAAGTACCCTCTTTCCAGAATAGATGATCTCTTTGACCAACTTCAGGGTGCTACTTGTTTCTCCAAGATAGATCTTAGATCGGGTCACCATAAATTAAAGGTAAGGGAAAGTGACATTCCTAAGACAGCCTTTAAGACACGGTATGGCCAAGGGTTTCAAAATCTTCCAAGTTTTTCAAAGGATTTTCGTTCCAAGGTATGTAAAGGCTACCAAAACCAGGGACTTGATCTTCCATGTGCTAGTGTAGAGTTAGGAAGACAAATTCATGATTAGAAAACTTGATTTATGAGTTCTTGAAAGTTCTTAAGTATTTATTTTAAGTTCTTGAATAACTCCTTTAAATTCTTGAAAAATTATTTTAGATTCTTGTATACTATCTTGAATTCTTGGCTTAAATCTTTAAACTACAGTTTTATATCATGAACTAATGATCATCATGTTTATAGTATACTATATATTTATTTCATTATGTGATTGTGACTTGACCTTTAGAATTCCTCTCTATAAAGACTTGAATAATGAACTTAGGGGGATGTCTAGACACTTGAATGCATGAGAATGATGTCTAAATGAGTCTGAATGTTGAGGTGGGTGCATGGATGACTGAGATAGATGAAATTATTGTTGATAGAGTTGAATGGGTACAATTCCCTCAGATTGGATAGGTAGTTTTGCCCGTAGAGTTAGGTGATAAGAGTTCTTGATGGATTGATAGACTTAGGAGCATGTCGAGTCCTGGGAAGAGTATTAGCACCGAATGGGTGAGAATGTGTCCCATTCAAACCTATTAATTACATAGCCAACATAGGAGAGGATTGGACAGTGAAAGCGAATGCTTCCTTTGTCCCAAAAGAGGACTTGACAGACTTTTGGATCCATTGACAGACTCATCCTTTACCTCGGCAAGCTACTGGATGGATGTGGCAATTATATCTCTTCGTTGTATCACTACTAGTTCATTTTATAATGCAGATATGATAGACCAAGGACTTCAGCAGCCCGATCATTGAGGTTTAGAGCTCTTCATTCCTGACAGTCTGTTACTTAATATTTGGTAGTCATGGCCTGTCATGGTACCATCTTAGACTATAGTATAGAGGCTTCATAGGCGTAGATATTGATGTTGATGTCGAGGGTTGTTTTCCTTCATACCTCCTTTCTTTACATTGAGACATTTGGTTATCTATTCTATTTCCATATGATAGACTGATATCAATAGTATGAGCCTACAGATAGGATAATATTTATTATCATTATACTTCTTCCTTCTACTGATGACTGAATTGAATGATGGCAATGAGACTAGGTGGTCTGCTTGTGGACTAGCAATAGTCTTCGAGTGCCAATCACATCTAGGGTACCCTCCCGGAGCATGACATTGTCCTAGCACTCTAGTTAACCCATATCCAACACAAAACTATAAATAACTGCAACCTATCCAGAACCTGGAAGTCAACTATTTAGAGCTACTATAGACTCAAGACAAAATATACATACATATATACATAACAAGAATGACAACCTACACCTATAATCCAAACTACAAATATAAGGCCAGTGTCTGATACAAAAGATGGCCTTAAAATAGAAAGAGACTGCAGAATATCCAGAGCTACTGAGGCTCACCAATGTCTCCTGAATCACCTGTAAAATCCCTAATTCAGCGACTGCGGCTAATACTTGGACATACGCCATGGGAAGATGCAAAAATATTGGGGTGAGTACAGGTAACACACCCAGTAGGCATCATCGGCTGACCGAGTGAAGTAGTATGAATATAGAAGGCTCAAATATAGAGAATTGCAATAAATCTAGAAAATCTAAACTTTGATCACAGAGTAAGCATGTCTGGAGAGTCACTAAACCTCAACTGAACCAACCTAAGTGGTGTGCAATGATACTAACTGACAAAACATGAGTAGGCCTAGACCACAACTGTCATCGAGCTGAGATATAGTGATGTAACCGGGTGCAAAGCCCTACTAGATATGCCTGTAGGTCGACTAGGCCCCCATAAGATTAGGAGGTATACCCGCGCATAATCTAGCTGATAGAATCATCGCAGAACTCACGAAACCACTAGGGAACCCAACTTTCAATATCACATGATCCAGGGGTCAATTGTACATGGGTGTAAGGCCCTAGTATCTAAGTTTGGATGCCTCTTGAGCCCCCATCAGGCCAGGAGTCAAGTAAGAGAGGGACCAGAGGTAGAGGTCATCATCTTTCCTGCCTAAGACAGCTGGACCAATACTTTATCTGCTCGTGCACTTGCACCGAGGATCAAAAATGAGCAGGGATCTCAGCACTGCATATTTTCGAGTAGCCAGTCACAGGGTAGCATAGCTCTAGGATCAAATTGCTATCCTACTTATGGTAAGTGTAGTAGATCTCATCCTGAAGAGTGCCTTATGGGCACAAATGGTTGTTTCAAATGTGGTCAGGTGGGGCATTTATTGAAGGATTGTCCTATAGGGAAATAGAATATGAAAGACACTAGATCACAGATAGTCTCTTCAGTATCGCAGGGTAAGCCACCTCACAGGGGTACTACCGCAGGGACAAGCGGGGCCACAAACTGCTTGTATGCCATGGGCACCAGATAGGAGCAGGAGAACTCACCATATATGGTTATGGGTATGCTCAAAATCTTTACTCATGATGTCTATGCATTATTAGACAAAGAGCCACATTGTCTTTTGTAACCCTATATGTAGCTGTGAAGTTTAGGGTCAACCTAGAGTGTCTTTTTGAGCCTTTAGGTGTTTCTACTCCTACTAGAGGGTCTATTTTGGCCCAAAGAATCTATAGGGGTTGTCCAGTCTCTGTTTATCATAAGATTATTATAGCTAATCTGGTGGAGTTAGATATTGCAGAGTTTGATGTCATCCTAGGCATGGATTGACTTCATGCTGGGTATGCCTCCATAGATTGCAAAACCAGAGTAGTCAAAATTTAGTTTATTAACAAACTAATCTTAGATTAGAGGAGTAGCTTAGTTTTTTCTAAGGGTCAGTTTGACTCATATGTCAAAGATAGAAAGTTAATCTCTAAGGTATGTATATATCACCTAGTCAGAGTTTAGGATTCTCAAGCCAAGGCACCATCCCTTCAGTATGTTCCAGTTATGAATGATTTTCCAGAAGTCTTTCCTGAGGATCTTCCTAGAGTCCCTCCTAATAGGGAGATAGACTTTGGGATAGACACTCTTCCAGATACTCAGCCTATATCTCTCCCTCCATACCACATGTCTCCTTCGGAGATACAAGATTTGAAGTTGCAGCTGAAAGAACTCTTAGATAAGGGTTTCATTAGACTAAGCATCTCACCTTAGGGTGCTCCAGTTCTCTTCATGCATAAAAAGGATGGTTCTTTTCAGATATGAATAGATTACCATCAATTAAACAAGATCACCATTAAGAATAAGTATCCTCTTCCAAGAATTGATGACTTATTTGACCAACTTAAGGGTGCTACCTTTTTTCCAAGATAGATCTTAGATTTGGGTATCACCAACTTAAAGTTAGAGAGAAGGACATTCCTAAGATAGCTTTCAGAACCCGATATGGCCATTATGAGTTTTTGGTCATGTCCTTTGGACTAACAAATGCACCAGCAGCTTTCATAAATCTTATGAATAGGGTGTTGAGGTCATACCTAGATATATTTGTGATTGTGTTCATAGATGATATCCTGATCTACTCCCAAAATAAGGAAGAGCATGCAAATGATCTTAGAGTTATTCTCCAGACCCTTAAGGATCAGCAGTTTTATGCTAACATTTAAAAGTGTGAGTTCTGGCTAGCATCTATGGCGTTTCTGGGACACACTATGTATGGTGAGGGTATTCAGGTTGATTCCCAAAAGATTGAGGCAATAAAGAATTGGCCAAGTCCCATAACTCCCATAGAGACAAGGAGTTTCTTGGGCTTCACGGGGTACTGCAGACAGTTTATAAAGGGGTTTTCTTCTATTTCAACTCCCTTGACTATGCTGACTCAGAAGAATACTAGGCTGACAATAGCTCTAATCTTATCCCTACTAGATGGAATTGATTATTTTGTGGTTTATTGTGATACTTTCAGAGTTGCCCTGGGTTGTGTATTAATGCAGAGAGTCAAGGTGATAGCATATGGCTCTAGACAGCTTAAGATTCATAAGAAAAAGTACCCAACTCATGATATTGAGCTTCTTGCGGTGGTATTTGCTCCAAAGATCTAGAGATACTATTTTTATGGTGGGCACGTGGATGTATTCATAAACCACAAGAGTTTGCAGTATGTGTTCTGTCAAAAGGAGCTGAATTTTAGATAGAGGAGATGGTTGGAGCTGCTAAAAGACTATGATATTAGTATCCTCTATCATCTAAGTAAAGCTAATGTAGTTGTTGATGCTCTTAGCAGGGTGACCATGGGAAGCATAGTGCATGTTAAGGAGGAAAAGAAATAGCTAGCTAAGGAGGTCCACAGACTAGCCCGTTTAGGGGTATAGTTTGAGGATTTTGACAAAGATGGGGCCATCGCTTAAAATGGGTCAGAGTCATCTTTGGTGGTAGAAGTGAAAAAAAGTAAGACAGGGATCCCATCCTCCTCCAATTGAAGGAAGATGTGCAGAAGCAAAAAGTATTAGTGTTCTCAAAAGGGTAATATGGTGTCCTGAGATACCAAGGCAGGTTGTATGTGCCAAATGTTGATGACTTTAGAGATAGAATCTTGGATGAGGCTCATAATGCCAGATACTCTATCCACCCTGGTACAACAAAGATGTATAGAGATTTGCAAGAAGTCTATTAGTGGGGTGGTATGAAGAAAGACATTGCAGAGTTCATGTCTAGATGCCCAAACTACCAGCAAGTTAAGGTGAGCACCAAATGCCTTGTGGTATAGCCCAGAACATAGAGATTCCGAAATAGAAATGGGAGATGATTAATATGGACTTCATAATAGGCTTACCTCAATCCTGTAAATAGCATAACTTGATATAGGTCATAGTAGATAGAATGACCATGTCAGCTCACTTCCTACCTGTCTAGATGACTGATACAGCTGAAGACTATGTAGACTCTATCTTAAGGAGATTGTCAGGCTGCACAGGGTCCCTATATCCATTATTTTAGACGTAGGAGCTCAGTTTATAGCACAGTTTTGGAAGTCCTTTCAGAAAGGGCTTGGTACGAAGGTAAATCTTAGCAAAGCTTTCCATCCAAAGAAAGACGGGTAAACAGAGTGGACTATACAGACCTTAGAAGATATGTTGAGAACTTGTGTGATAGACTTTAAAGGTAATTGGGATGATTATTTACCTTTGATTGAGTTCTCTTATAATAACAGCTTTCACGCCAGCATAAAGATTGTAACACCCTACACCTTACATGAACTAGTCCTATGCACGTGAAAATGATATGGCTTGGTCAAATTAGTGCCAATTTTTAAAAGTGATTGACTCTCAAATTAGAGGATGATATGTACATTTAATGCTTTAGAGGGTTGAGCGTATATAATTTTTAAGTCAAATCAAGGAGATTGCAGCCTTAAATGAAGTGAGAGAAGTGAGGTGCTTGTAGGACTTAGGAAGCTAGTAGGTGAGTCACCTACTTGCTTAGCTTAAATTTGCTAGCTAGAAGGAGACGAGGCTTGATGTCGAATTTGTCCAAGTTCGATTATAAATAAAGTATGTGTTAAGGGTGTAACTTTAGCCCATGGTTTAGCATCATAAATGGATTATATTTTCAGTCCAAGAAGAATAGAAAAAGCGCCCAATCCTATTACAATTCATTTGATGATTTAGGCCCAACTAACTAAGGAGAAAGGGGAAAAATGGGCAGCAAAGTCCCATTAATTTGCAACCCATTAAGACCCAAGTGAAAAGGGCAAAATGGTATATTACTAACTTGATAAAATAAGGCTAAATATTCAAGAAAAAAGTCAGCCAAAATTGTCGCTTTAAAAGGGCTTACAAGCAACACCTTTAAGCCACTTCAACTTGTAAAAAAATCAGATTTTCCTAAGGATTTCTCTCTACACTTCTTAACCTTGTAAAGCAACCACAAGGAGACTTTTAGGGTTCTTGGAAAAGGCCTACACCTTGAAGGTAATGTTAAGTAAGTTTACTTATGTGTTTAGTATGGTTTTCTTATTTAAAATAGGAGACTATGTTGGTTAGGTATATACTGAAACTTTTGGACAGTATGTGTTCCAAGGATTGTTGTATACTTTTTTTGTTTATTTGGGAGCTTTTCTTTTCTTGGTAGGCATTAATTATGAAAGAAGGTTGCTTTTACTAAATTTTTTCAGTTCTGTAATGATGTATAAAGGTCGCTTAGCTGTTTGGTTATATGGAAACAATCGAGGTTTAACGTATTATCCTAAGTGTGTTGTTTGTAGAAATTCTAGGCTGATTGATTTAAGGACTATGATCTCACGTCCTCCACTATTTTGGGGACTGTCTTTTGAACTATTTTAGGACTATTTTAATGTATAAATATTGTGGAAATAGTTTGGTTGAAGTAGGTACAGGTTTGGAATTGTTGACGTCATAATGTAGCAAAGGGACACAATGTTATGCTGCCTACTTGTATGTTGTGTATAATTATTACATGTTGTGCCTTGTGAGCTATTGTAAGACTGTTAAGTGTATAAAACAAGATGTATATGACATGTAAATAAGAATGGTTTTTAGAAAATATGATTATAAGTGAAAAAGTTCAAGTAATACTTTTGTGTCGTTAATTATAAGCTTGCTGCCCGGGTGTTAGCTTTTATGATATTGGGTTGCCAAGAAGTGTTTCTTTGCTGCTAATACTAGTATTATTGCCTAATATATTGTAGATAAAAGTTTGGAGGAAAAAGCGGTCACTCTAAGGTAATAACAAGGTCATACAATGAGGTGTGTAAGGCTACTTGATTTCGTATTATTTGGCATGAAATCTATATCCTTCCTTGGCACATAAAGGCACTTACCAACTCCGACACAACTATTAATCGTGTCTCCACTCTTTCAAATGTTCATATGCTCCCATACATAGTCAC
>JAOTQJ010004637.1:0-18595 GCA_025642045.1 Solanum sejunctum
CATGTTACTAAATAATACCACAAATAATGCATGAATTATTTTGTCCAATTCCTCCTACCAAACGGCACCTAAGAGTTGTCAATAAATCATCTTAAAAATCACACATACATGGGAAGTAACCATATCCAATAATAAGACCATGCGAGTTATAAAATAGAATTTCAATATCTACCTGTACATCGGAGAAAAGGGAGCTTTACTTGCCAAGGTAAAACTTCTATATTGCTAAGGGAGTGTCATAAACTTTATGAATCCACTAGCAAAATCATATTGGTAATCATATAAATCCTACGGTGGCACATAGTTATGAGGCTAGAAGCTTTATATAATGACCCTTTAGGTCGAACTCCTACCTCAAGCCTCATTAGGTTCTAAGTTAACATCCAACAACAATATATATAATATAGATATAACATCACACTTTTCATAAATCATAATGCATACTTGTCTCAATTAACTTAACATAGATCATACTTTGTAGAATCACATTTATAGAGTCGCTCATTTCACGGTAAGTGTGTTGGTGTAAAGTTGGAAGGTATGCCCCTATCATCCTTGCCACATTCATAATTTGTGTAAAGGGGGAGGTATGTTGCTATCATCATCATACCTTACATAACATACTTGAACACTTACAATCACGTGATCATGACTTTTGAAGAAGAAATGAGAGTAAAAGTAAGAATTTCAATCAATTGACTAGTAATCATGTAGTTAAGACATTCATACATAATTATGTAGAATAGGATCATTTGGACCAACATTAAAAGACCCACATGTAACTTCATGAAGCCTTAAGTAGACTAAGTGAGGAATTTCTCATAAATCATCAAAATCATGCAATTGGAGAATAAATCATGCTAAATCAAAAAAATAAATTATAATAGAAACTCAATTCATGAAATTAGAGGAGAATTCAATAGACCTATAAGAGAATATTTAAGAACTAGCTAAATTAGAGGAGAATTCAATAGACCCATAAGAGAATATATAAGAACTAGCTAGCAACGTAGAGAGTTCATAAAGAAAATTCATGCGATTCTTACCAATCTATGTCAAAATAGGCTAAATACTATAATATAATCATGACTCTTGTAAATAGATAGAAGTTGAAAGGACCCATGAAATATACATATTTAAAATTGAATGATGTTGAAGAAATTAATGGAGCTCCATGAAAGGAAGGTTTCCATGGATGAAGGCCCATATACATTAGGAAAGAAACCACAAGAATCTTGAAGATATTGCTGAAATATTTGGTGAAGAGCTTGAGGAATCCTTGGGGTATTAATATCGGTGTCCTGGAAAGGGAGATATCTTGAAATTTAGGAAATAGGGTTAATGAGGGAGTAAATTAAAATTTTAGGATATTTAAAAGAGCAAGTTTCTAGTCCGTAAGCGATTCAGGTTCATTAATCTATAAATTAAAAAAAGTCCAACATACCCCTATATGAAAATAAAAATTGAGCAATAGTGGTCAACCCAGTTCGCAATGCAAAGGGGCTCCGCTAGATTTTATTTTTTTGGGTGAATTGAATTTGATTAGATTATGTCCAGATTCGAGCTTCAAAAAATTTTAAACCATCCTGAAGCAGGTCTCCGACTTAAATGAAAAGAAATCGAAAAGAGTATCACTCAATCATATCCACTTTCACTTTTCATGCAGTGCTTTTAACCCTTGGTTCCTCTATAAGACTTTGACAGATGCAATTTTCTTACTCCTCAATATTTTAACTTCGATCCAGAATCTCCATGAGACTTCTTCATAGGTCAAATTTTCTTCAACACTTAAATCATCCAAGGGTATAATGGCAATGCTCAGCACTAAAAGTAGGCTTGACTGGTATAATATGGGATGATTTAATCATTTTATCCACTATTTTCAAATTGAATTATATTACTTTCGTTATGACGTAAACCCATGCCAAAGTCCATATTCGTATCTTCCCACTTTCAAGTAGGAATTTCAATACCTTGCGCTAAGCATCGTGGACATTGGTGCTCAACTTTGACTTATTAACAATTAGTGCATCTCATCACAAATTTTACTATATCCTTCTTCATTCTATTTTACCAATACACTTCCTTAAATCCCTATGCATTTTGGTAGATTAAAGATGTATGGAATTTGAAGAGTTATAGGCTTCATTCAAATTCATGCCTCTTAGGCCATCAGAATTTAGAACACAAAACTTGCCTTGGTAATGAATTACACCGTCTCCACCTTGCGAGAAAATCTCTACCTTCTTTTTGGCAATCAATTTCTTCAACTCAACTAATGTTGGATCGATCTCTTGCTTTGCCTTGACATCTACTACCAATGATGATTCAGACCTATTTTGTACATGAATAGCATCACCATTAGAATCACTCAATCTTACCCCAATTGGGCCAAATGGTTCACCTAATTCACCAAATGTTTCTTCCCATCATCAATACGAGCCACACTATCCATAGATATCCTACTAAGTACATTGACTCCGATATTTGTCTTGATCAAATGTTACTATACACTCATGTCATAGTCTTTAGAAGCTCAAGCCACCTTCTTTGCCTTAGATTCATGACTCTTTGGCTAAACACATATTTCAAACTCTTGTAAACTCTTATAGTTGATAAATACATCCACATGTACCTTACAAAGATAATGACACTAAATTTTTAATGAAAAGATAATCGCCACTATTCAAGAGCATGAGTTGGATAATTTCATTCATGCACCTTAAATTTTCTAAAGGAATATGCCATGACTTTACCATGTTACATGATGAAACATCCCAAACCAACACATGAGGCACCATTATAAACCACAAACACACGCAACCCTTTTGATAATGTCAAAATAAGAGTTTATGTAAGATGATTCATCAAATTTTAGAAACTTTTCTCACACTCATTCAACCATTGGAACTTTACTTTCTTTTAGGTCAATCTAGTCAAAAGGTGATGCAATGGATGAAAATCCTTCAACAAACCTTCTATAATACCTGAGCAAATACAAGAAGCTTCTAATGTTCTAAGGAGATAATGGTCTAGGTCAATTGTTCATTGCTTCCATTTTTTTATCAACCTTTAATATGTTCACTTAACACAATGTGACCAAGAAAAGTCACCTCCTTCAACCCAAAACTCACACTTGCTCAACTTCACAAATAATTGTTTATCTCTTAAAGAATGCAACACTATATCAAGTGACCCATATGCTCTTCACACTAAGAATAAATTAATATATTATCAATAATCAACCACCATACACATATCTCTATATGGTTTTAAAAACCAAATCTTCAAACCCATTTTCACAACCCAAACTAGGGCTTAGATATGATACGGGGAATGGAAAACATGAAGTGACCCCAAACAAGTCTCTGAGCATATCATACATACATCCTTAGTCGCGAAAATGATATAAATAATAAGAAAAAACATAAGCAAGGAAAATAGGAACTAAGGGAGAGAGTTTAATACTTAAATGACATAGATGAGTTAAAAGTCAAGTATAATACATAGCTTGTCCATCAACACCTCTAGACATATAACTTAGCGGGGGCCAAGACAAGCAACCGGACTCACCCTCATAGTAATGACCATAAGTATTCAGAAATATATAAGATATAATCTAAGCATAATCATTCTAGAAAATAGATATTGCCCTCGGACATGAGAACTCACCAAAGCTAACTTGAACAATTTGTCTAGCCACGTGAAGGGGAATCAATAGGAACTCCTGTTCCTACATGGTAATATCATGTAGGCATATAGTATGCATTAGTATGTTTGAATGTACTAAGTATGTCAGATGTAATGCAATAAGAAATAGGCAATATATTCGAAATGCATATTTAGGCAATAAATGAGCATATAACAATATGACATGTACAAATGATGCTTGTAGTAAATCATGCTTACATAGGACATATTACATGTTTAGGAAGAGACCATCAATAGTAACCAAGGCCTACCACCTTCTTGGAATGGAGATTGAGGTACAAACCTCTCAGAATAGTTGCATGGGCCTACTACCTCCTGAGCAAGGCAATTGAGGAACAAGCCACCCAACCTGGTTACACAAGCCTACTACCTCCCGAGCGAGGTAATTGAGGTACAAACCCCTAAATATGGTAGTTCAGGCCTACTACCTCCCAAACGAGGCAATTGATCAACTTCCAACACTATAGATACTTTACATGAAATCAACATATTTATACCATCCTTTTATCATCATAAACTCATACAAATCGTAGGTCATGCAATAGAACATCAATGGATCAAGAACCCTAAATCGGACATTTTATCAAATATTTGGTGGGTGTGCAATGCCAATGTAAAATAATAAAATTAAAGATTGAAATCATGCAAGAATTCTTGAAGTAAATCATCCCACCAATACTTGGTAACACCAATATACAATATACATCAAAACCCTTCATCAAATCTCAAGATAAATAAAAGATTCATAGCTCAAAACATGCTAAAACAGTCATAGCTTTACAAAACACCAACATACTTCATAGTCGAATTCATAATAGAAGACTCATAAGTAAAATCAACTTAGAAACATGAAATTTGTGTAAAAACGGAAGCTTGGGCACCATGGGTGAAAGGAACCGACGGTTGAAACCCAGATATCTTAGTTTTGGAGAATTATTGTTAAAGATTGAAAATGGAGATTTAAAGCTTGAGTGAAATCCTTAAGATTCGGATGAGTTTTGGGACTTGAAATTTAGGGTGAAATATTTGTCTAAGTGTTTGCAAAGTATTGGAGAATGTCTTGTATGATATGAAGGTGAAATATGGCTAAGCATAGGTATCTTCATGCATGGGAGGACTTACGCCCAAGACCAAAAGCCTTGGACCAAACTAATAAAAAAGGGCAATTTTTACTGAGGCGCGACACGCGTGAATCCTCACTGGAAATCGCATTCTTGAAAAATTGAAATTGTGTTTCGTTTGCTCTAAAATAGGGGGTGGACCCATTTCCTCCTCAATGTTTTCCCTTGAACAAGAATATGAAGTCAAATTTTTAATATCACTCATGATTTTTGAGATATATGAAAATTATGATTTCGAGTACTTCCGAGGCACATTTTTGAGTCATTTCAATATCTCTCCCTTGGAAACATTCATCCCCGAATGTCAAAGTGATGTACATAAGAAAAGTAATCATGAAGACATCAGCCCCAACAAGAATGCAATAATGCACTTAAAGACCATTTTCAAAAATCTCAACATAAGTGTTAAAATCACCATAAACTTGTCAATATAAACATGAATGTATGCAATCGACATAAGGGCTGAGACTTAAGACTTGAAATAATAACAAGGACTCGATTCAGTATCATAAGCTTGAATAGAATGAAATAGGTATAGATATTGCTTCTCCATGCCCGCTCTGGCTCACCTAGAGAGACTATCGACTTGCCAATTCTTCCAAAGGGCCTTGACGAACACTACATCCTTATTAATCAACTTTTTCCATCCATCTATCCAATATTTCCACTGGGATCTTCTCCTAAGCCAACTTATCCTCCACAACACCTACAACCTCAAAGAGCTCTATAGCACTAGAGTCACCAACACACACCCTCAATCTAGAAGTAAGAAGAACCGGACGAACCATGTACATATCCATAGGAAATTCCCATTTGCATGAATCCTCACCAATCTTTCTAAACACTCTATAAGGACTCAGAAACATTAAACTCAATTCCCTCTCTTGCCAAACTGGACCACACTCTTCAGGGTTGAAACCTTCAAATAGACGTAATCACCAACTTTAAATTCAAGATCCCTTCTCCTCACATTAGCATAGGTATTTTGACGTCTTTGGGTTGTTTTTAACCTTTCCCTAACCAACCTCACCTTCTCCATAGCCTTCATAACAGATCCGAACCCAACAAAGGTATTTCTCCCACATTAAACCACCCAACCAGTGATCTACAACATCTACCAAGGAGGGCCTCAAAAGGAGCTATATCAATGCTAGAATGATAGCTATTATAAGTTTCATCAAGAACCCTATTTCTCAAGTCCTCAACACCAGGGACACACAACCTACCTTGGTACCTAAGGGCACCATCTCCCCCTTGAGAGAAAACCTTCACCATGCCAACGCTCACCATGCCTTCAATTCTAACAAGGAGGTATCAAGATCTCACTTTGCTTCTACCTCATCAACCAAATAAGATTTTTGAACCACCAACAATCACAATACTCCCATAGTCAACGTCTTGCAACCTACCCCCAATCTAGCCAACCGGTAGACCTCCCTAGCCACCCTTTGCTACCACCATTGATATGAACTAGGCTGCCCATGAACACTCTAATCAAAGCATAGACCACAACATTAGTCTTACCGGGATAATAATGCACACTCATATCATAATCCTTAAGGAGTTCTAACTACCTTCTTTGTCTCAAGATAAGGCTTTGTTTGAGTGAACACATATTGGAGACTCTTGTGATCGGTATCAACATGTACTTCATATAAATAATAACATCAAATATTCAGAGCAGATACCATGGCAATGAACTCAATTCATAGTTAGGATAATCCTTCTCATGCATCTCAAATCGTCTAAAAGCATAGGTTGTCACCTTACCATTCGCTTTAAAATATAAACCAACTAATTCGGGAGGCATCACCACACACAACAAACCCCTCAACCCTTCCGGTAGTGACAAGTTAGGAGTGGAAACAAGCTTATCCTTCAATGTTTGGATACTCTTTTCACACTCATCGGTTCACACAAATCCTATCCTTCTTTTGAGTCAACTTAGTCATGGGACGAGCAATAGAAGAGAACCCATTCACAAACCTCTTGTAGTAATCCACTAAGCCCCAAGAAGTTACTAATATTTGATGGGGTCAATCTTGTAGGCCAATTTCTAATCACATCAGTCTTCTTATGATCTACCTTAACATCATCCCCTGACATCACAGGACCTAGAAACACAACCTCCTTTAACTAAAACTTACACCTCTCAGACTTAGCATACAACTTCTCTTTCCCCAAGATTTGCAACACTACCCCAAAGTGGTTCACAAGATCTAAAAAAATTAATACTCATCAATAAAGACCGCCATAACATGCGAAGATAGGGTTTTAAGATCCTATTCATGAAAACCATAAACATAGCGATGCATAAGTCAACCAATCAACTCCTCCACGACTCAAAATACTTACTCCTAGCCCGAAAAGGCACCTAGGGATATCACCTACCCTCGTCTTTATTTGGAGACAGAACCCGAATCGAAGATCAATCTTAGAGAAGTGACTAACCCATTGATGTTTGTCAAATAGATCATAAATCCTTGGGAGAGGGTACTTATTCTTTATGGTGACCCTAATAAGTTTCCGACAATCAATACACTTTCAAAGGGAACAAACCTTCTCCTATGCAAACAACACTAGGAAACTCATTAGGAATGACATGAAGGAACTTATCTATCACCGAAACAAATCAATAAAATAACTTAGGTTCAACTCCCCTAACTCTTACAAGATTATAAATGCCACACTTAGGGATCAATTGTACCTCAAGACAAGAAATAGGCTTACTCTTCACTAAGAATGGGTTTATTTGGAAATTGGAATCTAACTCTATAGGTCCTACAATCAATAGGAACATAATATGCATGTAACGAATACATCCCAAGAATGACCTCAAAATCTACCACGTCTAATTTAACAAAATCACAAGGCAAGACCTAAATGTAACATGACCACCAAACATATTCTATAGACCTTTCTAGCAACAATAGACTCACCAACGGGGTAGACACCAATAAGTTCACACAAAAACTTGGGATACACATGAAGCTCATGAGTAAACAAGGGGGATAATGAAAGAGATAGTGGTACCCGATTCCATCAATCCACACACATCAAAGCAAGAGGAAATATCAACATACCGATAAGAATATTAGGAGCCACCTTCGCTCCTTGAGCCTCTTGATCAACATGACCACCTTGTTCTTGAGGTCGACCAACTTTACACACTTTTTGAGCATGAAGACAATCAATAACCCTATGACCTATTTCACCACATCCAAAGCAAGCACTAGAGTTCCCCCCAACACGAGCCACCGTACTTCTTCATACACATAGGGCACTTGGGCTTGGGCCCTCCACCATTACCACCTTTATCCTTGAGGTGTTTATGAGGACAATCATTTATCTTATGACCCATCTCCCTATAACCATAACAACCATCCAAACTCTTCAAGCATGGGCTATCATGGCATCTACCACATCTTGGGCACCTAACACAAGGCACCGCACCACCCCACCTTTGGGACTTTGAAACTTTCCTTCAAAACAGGCACTCTTAATCTCCTTACCCTTTCTCTTCCTCATCTTACTACTTGAAGTCTTGGAGTCATTCACTTGTTGATTGAAGTGAGTTGTCAATTCTTTTAATGCTTTGGCCAAACCCATAGAGCTTTGCGAACCTCTGTATTTGATATATTATCATCTGGAGTTTCTTGAGATGTATTCTGAAATGCAATAGTTAAAATAATAAATAAGCCTTAGGAGACTTAACTCTATCGCACAACATAGATCAAAAGAATGGAAACATTTTGCTAAAATGCCTCATACCCTCTCATTCATAGTTGTGTCACGCTTTATAACTATGAATAAGACTCTAATCAATGCAGTGTGTTGGACTCTGAGAGCCATTAACAACCTAATACTCTGATATTAATTTTGTCACAATCTAAACTATAGCCTAGAAGTGACATGGCAAATGGGGAGCCCGAAGAGACCCCAAACAAGCCTCTTAACATATTATATACACATTCTTGGTCGCGTAATGAGATAAAGTAAAGGAGAAATTATAAACAAGGAAAATAGGGACTAAGGGAGAGAGTTTAATACTTAAATAACATAGATGAGTCAAAACTCTAGCATAATACATAACTTGTCGAACAACACCTCTAGACAATAGAACTTAGCGGGGACTAAGACAAGCAACCCGACTACCCTCATAGTAATGACCATAAGTATTCTGAAATATATAAGTTATAGTCTAAGCATAATCATGAAAAAACATAGATATTATCCTAGGACATGAGGACTCACCAAAGCTAACTTGAACAATCGTTCTAGCCACTTGAAGGGGAATCAATAGGAACTTCGATTCCTATATTATAATATCATGTAGGCATAGAGTATGCATTAGTATGTTCGAATGTACTAAATATATAGGATGCAATGCAATAAGAGATAGGCAACATATTCAAAATGCATATATAGGCAATAAATGAGCATATAACAATATGACATGCATGAACAATGCTTGTAGTAAATCATGCTTACGTAGGATAGTTTACATGTTTAGAAAGATACCATCAATAGTAACCAAGGCCTACCACCTCCTTGGCAAGGCGATTGAGGTACAAATCCCTTAGAAAGGTTGCACGGGCCTACTACCTCCCTGAGCGAGGCAATTCAGGTACAAACCCCCCAACCTAGTTGCATGGGCCTACTACCTCCTGAGCGAGGAAATTGAGGTACAAATCCCCCAATATGATTGCATAGACCTACTACCTCCCGAGTGAGGCAATTGGTTACATACCCCCAACATGGTAGTTCGGGCCTACTACCTCCCGAATGAGGCAATCGATCAACTTCCAACACTATAGATACTTTTCATGAGATCAACACATTTATATCATTCTTTCATCAACATAAAGTCATACAAGTCGTAGGTCATGTAATAGAATATTAGTGGCTCAGGAACTCTAAACCGGACATTTTATCAAACAGCTTAGTGGGTGTGCAATGCTAGTGTAAAACCATACATTTAAGGAGCAAACTCATGCAAGAAATCTTGAAGTAAATCATCCCACTATTACTTGGTAACACCATCATACAGTATACATGAAAAGCCTTCATCAAGTCTCAAGATAAATGAAAGATTCATATGTCAAAACATGCTTAAGTAGTCACACTTTTACAAAATCCAACATAGCTCATAGTCAAATTCATAATAGAAGACCCATAAGTAAAATTAATTTAGAACCATAAAATTTTTGTAAAAAGGAATCTTAGGCACCATGGGAGAAAGAATCCGATGGTTGAAACCCATATACCTTATCTTTGGAAATTTCTTGATGAAGATTGAAAAGGGAGACTTAAATCATGAGTGAAATCCTTAAGATCTGGATGAGTTTTTGGACTTGGAATTTGTAGTGAAATATTTGTCTAAGTGTTTCGAGAGAGTATTTAGGAATGTCTTGTATGATATGAAGGTGAAATATGGCTAACAATCGATATTTTTGTGCATGGGCGGACTTAGACCTAAGACCTAAAAGCCTTGGATCGAACTAATAAAACTGGGGAATTATTAACACTGAGGTGCGCCCCTAGCGCCAAGACAATCTCCGGGATCACCCTCATAGTCATACGTTTTCAATATAAGAAGAGTCAATACATGGAATAAATCAAGAGAAGTCTATCCTCGGAGTTGAGGACTCACTAACTTTCTTTTAGAGAAATCATACTAGCTACGTAGAGGAGGAGGAGGATCAAGTGGGGCTCCGGTTCCTACATGGTTACATCATGTAGGCATAGAGTATTTTTTAGTACATTTGAATATACTAAGTATGTACGATGCAATGCAACAAGAGATAGGCAACACAGGTAAAATGCAATATCATAAGCAATAGATAGCATAATAACAATATGACATGTATGAATGATGCTTAAAGTAAAACATGCTTATATAGAATATATTACATGTGTAAGAAGAGACCAACACTATGATGGATTGTCACCCACTACCATTAATGGTGATTGAGGTATCCACCCATCAATTTGTTGATGGTTGTCACACCCTATCATCCATGGTATTTGAGGTATTAACCCCTCAATTGGTTATGGCTAACTCATAACACTATAGATGTAATTCATGAAATTAATACACACACATACACATACATATATATCCTCCTTTCATTGTCATAAAGTTATACAGGAATAGATCAAGAACCCTAAATTGGATATTTCATCAAACACTTGGCGGGTATGTAATTCTAGTATAAGATCATGCAATTCAAGAGTGAAATCATGGAAGAAAATTCAATGAAGAACCACCAACCAACTCTTGTAATACCCTTATGCAAGATACATCAAAACTCTCCATATAATCTCATAATATTTCATAGATTCATAACTCGAAACATTCTTAGACAATCATAATTTTATGAAGCCCCAACATAGTTCTTAGTTTAAATTCATAATAAGTAAGACCCACAAGGAAATCAACTTAGAATCATGCAATTTATGTAAAAAGGAAGATTGGACAACATGGGTGAAAACAAGCAATGGTTGAAACCCACATATCTTAGACCTTGAGTCTCTTGAAATTGGGTTAGGTAAGAATGGAAGCTCGGGATGGAGTTTTGAAATCCAAACTTGTTCTTGAGTTTCCTTGAAGTTGTATTGGGGTCTTAGTAGAGTCTTTTGAGAGGATTTTAAAGTGTATTCAAATTGAGATTAATGAGTTTGATTCTTTGGAATAGGGTTTGTCTGTTGGGGAGGCTAAGATAGCATTGGAAGTCGAAAAAGGCCATTAGAATGAATTAAATTCACGAAAATGTCATTAGTGAATGGATGGAAAAATTGGCAAAATGATGCCGCAATGAGGCTCACTAGGTCATATGGCACTCCATGGGTCGTGTGGAGTACCCATGGGGTGTGACTTGGTCAAAAATTGGAACTTGGAACACTTAGAAAAAATCATGCATTGTCACTTTAACAGGAGACACCACAGGCCATATGATGCTACATGGTCCATGTAGTGGCCCGTGGAGTTACATTTGGTGAGAAAAATTATAGATAGGTGGCTCCATGCTAGGCTAGATGGCTCGTCAAGCTTGCCACAACCCGTGAACATGGTCGTGGCACCACACTTAGTCAAAAACTTCCCCCTCACGCAGACCTTGCCTCACTTGCATACTTCTACGGCTAGCCCTATAGTCAGTGGTAAGCCACACGACCCGTACCACTGGCCATGTCATATTCCTTAGATAAAAAATGGTCTTTTCTAACTCAACCCATCCCAGACGGCCCGTCTAAGGCTTCACTGCTTGTCAAGTTGCCCGTGTGGTTTACTGCATGTTAGGGTCTCACTAAAATGGTTATAACTCCTTCATTTGAGCTCGAAATGAGATAAAGCCAAGTGTATTGGAATGATTACACAATGGGCTTTCATTTGACATATCATGGGCCATATATTTCTAAGGGTACTAAAAGTTATGCTCATTTAAAGTTGACATTGGCACAAACCAACACCCAAAACTCAATTCATAAGGACGTCTTGAACTCGTCTAAGTATAGAAGTCTCCCATGACCCAAGTACACTCCCACCCCAACCAAATGAGACTTGAAACATAGATACATAAGAGCATGGAGTTACGGGGTGTTACATCAACAGTGGGCTTGCATCCCTAAATAAATTTTATCTTTAGGGTGCAAAACCTCGAAGGAATCCCTATGATATTAGCTATTGTCCAGCCAATGGCCTTTAGATGTTTCTGGAGCACCTTAACAAGAGCTCTAATTTATTTTTTAGTTAACCCAACTGCAACTATTACCGACAAGGTTTTTGTTGTTCCCCAAGAAGGAGTATTGCAAGTAATTTGGTACTTATTTAGCTCAATTTTTGGTGGCTCTTCAATAGATAGTTTTACTGGCTGCATTTAATGGTTTTTAGAAATCTATATCAAGGTTGGCCGAGTTTGTTTAATGACCTCCAGTCCCTATCATTGTAGCCAACACTTTATCATAATTATTCTTATTTTCTCCACATAATTTAACATAATTTCAGCTATTGAGTCAACTCTTGAATAATCTAACTCCCCAAGGTCTTGTATAGCCTCATCTACCGCATCAACAATGGTATTCACATGGAAGTCATTAGGACTTCTTAGTGCTATATCAGTATTTAAACATACCTCTTCACTATTCACTTTGAATTTCAGACTCCCATTTTCAACATCCACCAAGGCACTACCTGTAGCTAGAAATGGTTGGCCCAAAATCAATATCCATGTCGCAATCCGAACTATGAAATCAACTAGGAAAATGAACTTATTTACTCTCACCAAGACATCATACAATATCCGGACCGACCCTTTGATTGACCAATAAGCCATAAGTAGATTCATGGTTGTTGGCGCTAAAGTATTCATATCAAGTTGTTCAAAAACCAACAGATGCGTCAGATTTATACTAGCCCCTAAATTACATAGGGCTCTCCCAAACTTGCATATTCTAAGAGTGCATGATATTATGGATGCACTGTGATCATCTTTCTTTGCAGCCACATGTCTATTTAAAATAGCAATATAGCTATCTGGAATCTCATTTATTTCACACTCTGAGGCTCTCTTTTTAGTCATCAATTTCTTCATAAATTGTGCATATGCTGGCATTTTGTTGTAGGCCTCAACCAATGGAATATTAATTGCCAAAGAAGTGAAAATGGATAAAAAATTTCTGAAGCTTAGCATTGTCATTTTCTTTGCCTTTCCATTTAGTGGAAGTTGCAGCACCTATGTACAACTTTTGAGGAGTGACTCCCTTTTCAATCATTTTTGCTTCAACTCCTGTTATTTTATCTCCATCTTTAATATCACACACACTCTCCAGCTAATCGAGAATGTTGTTACTTTCATTTATGTCTTCATACTCCTTACTTCCCCCAAATAAAGGGGTATCGGATCCCATGCTAGATTCATAAGGATTGCTACTTTTGGTAGTGATTGCCATGCATAATTGGTCATTTCCTCTAGTTAGGTTATGCATCTAGGCTGAGAGAGCTGATAATTAAGCTTCCAAACTTTTAATTGAATCTGGGTAAGACAACACTGTTTGGTTCAACTGGGAGAATCCCGACTTTATCTTACTCAGCACATTTTTCGAATCTTCCACTTTGTTCAAAATTAAAACAAACATCTCATTAACTTGTGATTTGTCTGACTTGGCCCATTATTGAGATGAATTGAATCTCTCATGTCTCTTATCATGATATTGGAAAGATTTGCTCATTCTTCGATCATCAGTCCAACCGATGCTAAATTTTTGACCTTGATTCTGAGTTGACAGTTGAAAGGTTGGCCGAGAACCCAATACTTGATTCCCAATGAAGTACACTTCTTCCTCACGACTGTTCCTACTCAGCTCATGCTTATAGGGCAAGATACTTGCACCTTGAACAATATTAAGTTGTTGTACTTTGGTCACATATTGTATGATAAATCTAGTTATTTCATCATTTTTCCTATGACCTTATCTCTCTCCTTCTGCTTAGCCAACTGCTCCTTGGATTTCCCCCCCATTGATGCGTAATCCTCATGACTGTACCATGCCTTACTTATTTTAGTTACTTCATCTAGAAATTCTGCGGCCACTGCAAATGTTTTATTCATAAGCCAACCTCAGAATAGCCAATCTGCCATATTCTTATTGATGACACTTAAGCTTACATAGAAATATTACAACAAATGATCAGGAATACTATGAGTTGGGCACTGGAGTAGAAACTTCTGAAATCTTTGCCAAGCCTCATGTAATGGTTCATTACTAACTCTTCTAAAATTTTCTATTTTCCTTCTCAGCTTGATCATTCTTGAAGGTAGAAAGAATCTCTCAAGGAACTCATTTTGCAATTCTTCCCATAATGCAATTGATCCAAGTGAAAGCTTGGCCAACCACTTCATGGCCTCTTTCGTTATGGAAAAAGAGAAAAGCCTCAGTCTAATAGCCTCCTATCTGACATGCCAATAATTGAATAATTAACACACATCAATGAAGTTCTGAAGGCGTTCATAGGGGTCTTCAAATGCTTGTCCTCCAAATAATCCCCTAAGGCAAAGTAACTGCAACATTCTATTCGTGATTTTGGATTTGGCATTTGCAGCTATCGAGGGTAACAAGATTACCCCATTATTGCTCACTTAGTGTCATTTGATATTTTGAAGGTCACTTATATCTTCCATGATTTCACCTTTGATGCTCTACTCATCATCTATTTTAGCACCTACTCTTTAACAACAACAACAAAATTGTAAAATTAATTCTAACTACAAGAAAAAAGCTCAACAAACACTTCCAATATGAACATGCAAATTCTCTAGCAATAGAGCCATTTTTGATGTCGCTCAACCCGGCCACTCAAAGGAAGCAGGGGTGATCGTCATCACCATAATAATCCAACTGAGAGGTTGGGGCCGATACCACAAGGAATTATTGTTCAAAGTATAAGTGACTCATTGGACTAAGTAAGTGTAGGATCTTGGGGGGTTGAAATATTAAAAAATTATGGTTGGACTACATAAATTCTAATTAACAATTTAAACAACAAATAAGGGAAAATGTTGGGGATGTACAAATATGGGATGATCTATCAACTAGGTCTAAATATTTGACTAAATGAGTTGATATTAAGTGAATAGGCTAGGTTGCTTGTAACCCACGTTCATCTATGATACACAAGCATTTGAGATGAATCAACTATGAAATCACACGTAGACTACCAAGGACACGCTTGGCCTAAGAAGTCTCAGTAAAACCCCTAATACCTTAGCCATTGAGTCCATGGCTGTGGACTTCAACTGAAACCCCAAGAGGTTTCTAGCCATTATATCCAGTCTATACTCCAATCATTTTGCTAAGATAACAATTAGAGATTTAGAGTTAACCCCAAGTTTGCAACCTTGACATTACAGATTAAACATAAGATTGGATATAAATTCACTCAAGTCAACAATAGATAAGTCAAAATATCAAAGACGCAATAGATAAATTAAAACCCATATCAATAACACATCCCAACATGAGTTTTTTAGCCATACATGCTAGAAATTAGAGATTAACATAGCAACATCAGTCATGGATAACTGATGTCACCCAAGTCACATCTCCTTTTTATAGACTAAAGCGGTCATTGTCAAGATGTAAAACCTAACCAAGGTTAGGGTTGAACCTACAAGGAATACATAGACTCGAGACTAATTCACCAATAACCACTTCAAGTAGTTAACCAACTCAATTCTCCAAAGGGGGTTAGTAAAAATCAATAAGAAAGTAAACTAAACTAACTATCACGAGAGACAATCAATAATAGAGAGTAACTAGGGTATCGTGTTCCCCATGATTTTCCAAATTAGTATCACCAGATAACACAATTCTTGTCTCTTGTATACCATGTAGGACAAAATTTAAGTTCACCAAGCCCTTGATCAAAGGTGAGAGGCCAATTTGACTATGCGACTTGGCCCATCTCTATAGTGTTCAATAATAACCATTAACTATAATTCCCAGTACAACCTCCCCTTCACCTAGTTCGGTTGATTAGATGAGAACATATCAATCGAATCCTATTAATCAATCTCTTTTCCTATTCATTACTACCTTGGTCCAGTTAGTAACACTAGGCGGGTTCTAATGTTAGCTACCATTAGAAAACATGCAAAGTGAAGAGAATTGATTAATACATGCATATACCCATTCCAAAAACTGTAAATTACCCGAGTTTATTTAGTTACTTCTTCATGGTTCTAACAACCCGAGTTTAGATTTTCCTACTCATGCTGTGGGTAAATGAAAAAATTATAAATTGGGAAGACATAATTAAACACTTATCCAATTGAATTGAAATCAAGCAAAACTAAGAAGAATTGAGAATCACAAGATTGAAGATCAAATATACCCATAAGTGTTTTCTCAATATCTTCTCTCTCAAGTATTGAGTTCTCTAAGTACAAACCCTAAAAATACTGAATAATGACATCCCCCTTGTACAATAACCTAAAAGTACTATTTATAGTAATTACAATTAAGTCTTAAATAAAATCAAAAAACTTGTCGATAGACTCGAAGGAAGGTCTCCACAAGTCATAGTGCCTTCTACAATTCGTACTCGGGGTCTTATAATCAACTCCTGGGATCTTGGACTTCTCTTCTATGTCTTCACTTTAAGACTTGTAAACCGATCCATGATTCGTACTACATGTTCATAGGATTCTACTTCATCAAATTGTCTCTCACTGCAAATTCACGAAACACATAAATACAACTCGTAGAATGCTCTATGACTCATATGTATATCTCATTGAACTGATCTTTAGAATTCATCCATCTTTGGAATTTGTCAAGAAACTACCTCTATGACTCATAGAATGCTCTATGATCTATAGAAGGTCTCGTAAATCATCAAAAATCAGTAATTTTCTGTAACTTTTCAAAAAATGATGGCCAACCTGTCTTCCTGTAAATCTAAACACAAAAACACATAAAAACCACAAATATTGCATTAAGAATACACAAATCTGTAACACCCCATACTTTACAGTACTAGTACAATTTAAATGAAACATGGCATGATTTGGTCAAACTAGCACAAATTTTCAAAAGTGCTTGAATCTCGTGTTAATGGGCTATATGTGCGTCTAGCGCTTAAGAGGGTCGAGTGTATACATGTTTTGCATTGAATTGAGGGCAGTACGGACTTAAAATAAATTGAGAGAAATGAGGTGCTTGTAGGACTTAGTAAGCAAGTAGGTGAGTCACCTACTTGTTTAGCTTAAATTTTGTTAGTTAAACAGAGACGAGGCTCGACGTCGAATTTGTCCAAGTTTGATTATGAATAAAGTCTGTGTTAAGGATGTAACTTATACCCATGTTTTATCATCCTAAATGGATCATATGATCAGCCCAAGAAGGATATAAAGAGAGCCCAAGACCATTACAATATTCTTAGCAAGTTAGGCAGCAAAGGCCCATGTATTTGGAGCTCCAAAAGGCACAAGTGAAATGAGCAAGGAGCTGCATCTCCTACTTGGTGATGTAAGACTTAAGTATGCTTACTAATTCAGCCAAGGATCAATTTAAAAAAGGCCTAAAGCAGCTCCCATAAGTTACTATTATCTTGAACAAAAAAAAAATAGTCTTATCTCCAACTTTTCTCTCAACATGTATTGACTTGCAAAGCAGCAAAAAGGGAACTTCTAGGGTTCTTATACAAGCCCTATACCATGAATATAGTGGTAAATAAGTTTATACATGTGTTTACTATGATTTTCTTATGAAAAACAAGAAATAGTTGCTAGTTACACTTGCTGAAATTTGTTGGACAGATCCGTGCAGAAAGTTGCTGCACCTTTTCCTTTGTTTTGGTGATTTCTGTTAGACCCTGCAAGTTAGAACCCTTAAGTCCTTAATTGGTTCAATTTGGTAAAGTTTAGGACCAAAAGTTAATTTTGATTTAAGTTAAATCCTTAAGAATAAAAGTATATGGGATCATGTGTGTGTCCAATTCCTATTGGACCATGTGTGGACTTGGGTCTATAAATATGACCTTATGAGATTATGTTTTAACAAGAGAGGTAGTTTATACTTAGAAAAATTGGGGGAAAAGCTTGTTTTCACAAGCTTGTGAGTTCGGCCAAGTTCCAGGGAAAACAAAATTATTTTTTTTTCGAGCCTTTGATTATTCGATGCTTCAAACTTGTTATATTGGATCCCCTAAGTGGCGTAGAGGCGTTAGTTGGTCAAGAAAATGCTTGGTTCGACGGCTAGGAGGA
>JAOTQJ010004680.1:0-18590 GCA_025642045.1 Solanum sejunctum
GATTTTACAGTAAAGATAAAGTGATATAAAGGACGTAAAGTACATGATTCCACAGCATAACTAAGGGTGGTCCCTGATATTCCACAGATGCATGGTTCCATTTGAATTGTTACTTTATATATAGTATATCCTACCTTACATACTCAGTACATTATCCCGTACTGATGTCCCTTACGGGGGACCTGCATTTTATGTTGCAGGTACAGGTGCTAGTAGATCTCCCTAGTAGGAGTAAAGGATATTCAGCTGCTGTCATCAAGATCCAGGTTGCTTCGGAGCTTTGTACTTGTCCAGAGCTAACATGTTTTTATTGCACAGTTTGTTGAGGTGGGGCCTGTCCCGACCCTTGTTAGATGTTTTTTTTATTTAGAGGCTTTGTAGACTATGTAAAGCACAGTGAAGTCATGTCTCGCACTTTAGACAGCGTGGCCCCAATGACCTAGTCATATGCATTTTCTTTTGGGTTGTTATCACTGTTTATTTGCTTAAAGGCATGTCAAACGTAGAAACCCCTTATAATATATACAGAATGCATATATTTATAGGTTAGTTCTCCCGAGCCTTATCAGCAACGGGTGCCGGTCCGTCCTATGGGACTTTGGGGCGTGACAGAAGTGATAAGAAAAATCAAATAACCTTACATACCTCATTGTATGACCTCGTTACTATCTCGAAATAAGCTTCCCTTCCTCCAAAAACTTATCTACAACATAATAGAGGATAAAACTAGCTTTAGAAGCCAATGAGCACATCTTGGCATCTCAATCACATAAGAAAACAATACACGGGCAGCAAGCGGGTGTTTATAAACCCGGGTATATTCCTTTTTTCCAAATAAAGTTCACGAGGTATTCTATTTCATATGCATTTTATTATTTACATAACGTACTCTTTTCATTGTCATGTTATCCTGTGTGATTATTCAAATGTCACATGTTATATATACAGTCTTACAGCTCCAATATTATGGCTACCAAAAGAATCATCTCAAAGGTAATTGAAAGATGCAGTATACAGTTTGATGGGTAGAGCTCGAGGGGGTTCAATTATGAACCTAGCATAGGGACGATCCCAATACAGTTTGATGGGTGGAGCCCGAGGGGGTTCAATTATGAACCTAGCATAGGGACGATCCCGATACAGTTACTACTAATCAGTTGGTCATATGATTATAGCTGTTCATAGATTTTACAGTAAAGGTAAAGTGATATAAAGAACTTAAAGTACATGATTCCACAGCATAACTAAGGGTGGTCCATGATCTTTCACAGATGCATGATTTCATTTGAGTTGTTACTTTATATACAGTATATCATGCCTTACATATTCAGTACATTATCCCGTACTAACGTACCTTACGGGGGACCTGCATTTCATGCTACAGGTACAGATGCTAATAGATCTCCCTAGTAGGAGTAAAGGATATTCAGCTGCTGTCATCAAGCTCCAGGTTGCTTCGGAGCTTTGTACATGTCCAGAGCTAATATGTTTTTATTGCACAGTTTGTTGAGGCGGGGCCTGTTTCGACCCTTGTTAGATGTTTTTCTTTATTTAGAGGCTTTGTAGACTATGTAAAGTACAGTAAAGTCATGTCTCGCACTTTAGACAGCGTAGCCTTAACGGCCTAGTCATATGCATTTCCTTTTGGCTTGTTATCACTGTTTATCTATTTAAACACATGTCAAACATAGAAACCCTTTATAATATGTACAAAACTCATGTAGTTTGCCTTATCGACAACTGGTGCCGATACGCCCTATGGGACTTTGGGGTGGGGATGTCAGCTTTCTCTAACCTTTGAGATGCTTGTAAATTCTTTCTTATCATCCAAGATGCTTGTTTGATGTTCACCTCTCATGGTTGTAATACCTTTCAAATAATATGTGTGAACCCAAATCACCCAGATTTTGCCTTTCTTGTTAGCCAGATTCCATAAGTGTTTGAGTATAGCTGCTTGGTTCCATTTATGCACTTCCACTATGTTTAGTCCTATTGCTGATTTAGGCTTACATATGGTTTCCCATGCTATAAGTGTCTTGCCTTTGTTCTGAACCTCACCATTCCATAAAAATCTTGCATACTGTTTCTATTTGCTTTAGCACTTTCTTTGGTAAGCAGAATATGTAATTACTTGGCAAAGATAGGTTTTAGGTAGACCAAGTAATTACTTGATAAGATAGGTTCTGAGTGTAGTTGAAGGAAGTGTAATTACATTCTTCAGTTCCCAAGGGAGGAAAAGGAATTTGGTGTAATTACATTATGTAATTTCATGAAACTTCCTAAAACTATTTTCTTTCTTTTATTATTATTATTTTTGTATGTTGATTATTTTAAATTTTTTATTTTTATTATTCTAATATTTCTAATAGTTATTATTATTTATATTTTATTTTCTTCTCATTCTGAATTTTTTACTTCTTCTTGTGATTTCGTGTAATTTTTCATGTTATTTATTTTTTACTTATTCTAGTTTATTTTTTCATTAGCATAATGTTGTTAGCATTCTAATTTTTAAACTAAAGTAGAATTCATTGTCAAAAGGTTATAATGTTATATTTTTCTATTCTTTAATATTACTAACATTTATGTTAAAAATGCATTTTTTGACGTTCATCAAAATTTTGTACTTTTAGTTTTATGATTGATTTAATTAAGATATACTAATATAAAAAATATTATTAATTTTTTATAATATTATTTAGAAATATATATTTACTAATTAATATATTTTCAAAAGACAATGTATATCTTAAATACTTAATTTAATATTATTTATAAATAGACTTATTTTTCTAAATATAAATTTTACTTTTAGATGATTATTTTTTATTTTTAAAATTTATTATAACCTTATAATTACACTTGTGCAACCAAACAACACACATACTGTAATTCCATTGTGGCAAAGAAACATGTCAAAGTAATTAATAGGTTGTGTAATTACTAGATTGATAATTACTATCTTAGTAATTACACCCCTTCCCGATTTTTATGTGACACGAAAGGTATTTTTAAATCATATAAATACATATGTTATTTTTATTTGGAGTCAAGAGTGTTGTTGTGTAAGTATAAACATAAAAATAGAACTATTCAAATTTTGTGCTAATTGAAAATAACATATAATTTTGATACGATTGGGGTTAGCACGCTTGGCATGAAATTTCAAAGTCATAAATATAATTAAGAACTATTGTGGCTAACATTTGTAAATGTTGTAGCTTAGCTTCCTTATTAATTTAGGGATATTTAGTCATTGTAAACCTAAATACCAACCCTAATATGAATAGTTTGTTATTTTACTAGGTTGGCTAGATTTGATGAAAGGTTGTATGGTTGGGTTTATCCTTAGATAGATTTCCTTACTGTTGGGAATTAATCCATTTTAATTTGTTATCGTTAATTAATTTGAACTTCCCTTGAATTGCAAATATTTTAATAATTTGGGTGGACTGCGTCATTTTTTTCATCAAAATTGACATAAAAGCGACACAATCCATTTCGTCGCTTTTTTGCTCAACGCTTTTAAGAAAGCGACAGACTGCGTCGCTTTCTTTATCTCATCATTTTTTATTTTATTTTTTAAAAAAAGTGACAGACATAGAGTCACTATCCTTCGCTTTTTTAAAAAAAATTATTTCTATAAAATTAAAATTTGCGATGGACATAGGTTCCCTGTCCATCGCTATTTTGGAAAAATTATTTAAAAAGATTTTAAGAAAAGAACGGATATTGGGTCCCTGTCCATCGCTATTTTTAAAATATTATTTTAATTTTTTTTAATAAAGGGCCTGAGATAGGTCCTTGTCCATTGCTTTTCTGAATTGTTTTTAAAAAAAATTGCAAAAATTGACGGACTAAGGGTCCCTGTCCATCGCTTTTTCTGCAGTCTTTTTGACAGCAGAACCCTTCAGTTTCTGCTGGCCACCTGCAATATAAAAAATAATAAATTTTGGCCCAAACAAGCAATCCAATAACAACAACAACAACAACAACAACTTCAACATACAAAATATATAACACCAACCAAAATTAAACATTCAAAATGATTAAAATCCAAAAATTACAATATTTTAACCAAAGCAAGTTCGTCAAAATAGTATAAAGTGTCCAAAACATAACTAAAAAGAACCTAAGGATTATTCTCAACAAATTCATCATCACTTTCGTCAGATTCATCGGGAGTGGAAGGACGCGGGGAAGGCCGACGGGCGAGGTTGATTACTTGTTCTTTGATTTGTATAACTTCCTTTTGTTGCTCAACACTTCTTGCCTCAGAATCTGCGAATGGACTTGAAAGTTGTTCTATTTTCTGAGACACGCAGTCAACTGAACCCGCTCAAGGGCCTCGGCTTGACTCAACAATCCAATGCCTTCTAAACTTGATTGGAGTCGTCACATGTCATTCCTAGAATTCATCCCATAAATATGGCCTTTGTGGCTCCAGCCAACTACTTTTTTAGTCCAAATTTGATTGGACAATTCAGGCAAGTTGGACATCATCTCTAAGATCACGAACGTATCGCTCGTAGAAAAATAATTCAGAGTTGTATATATATATATATATATATATATATATATATAGAGAGAGCGAGAGAGAGAGAGAGAGAGAGAGAGAGAGAGAGAGAGAGAGAGAAGTGTTAAGAAGCTTACGTAGGCTTGTTCGGCCGTCTGTTCGACCCATACATCCGAATCTGACTCATCATCCTTCTTTCTGACATGAGTCTTCTTAAAAACCTCATGTCGAAATGGAACACATCTCATTTCTTGCTCCCAAAAACAATTAATAATATAATTAATAAAATAATATTTTATCAAATAATGTATTTAAGATTATGAATTTAAACTTTAAATTTAAAAATCTTACCAACTCGCTCGAAATAGTCCCAACACTCTTTGCACCTCTAGTATGTAATGAGCCATCCTTCAGACTCCCTCTAGCCTTTTTTGCTTGGTCAGACAAAGCTTTGAATTCGTTGGTGTCCCAATACTGATGTAACTCTTCCTATATGTGTGGCTGCAACCAATGCTGGGGCTTTACATCATCCCATGATTTCTTGAACCAGCTAGATAGTTTGGAGCTCACTCTCAATGACCATATTGTACTTTTTGTCCCAAGTACACATACTTTGAAAAAATAAGAAGAAAAGTGTTAGAGAATTAGTTAGATAAAGTATACTATAGATAATAAACTTAACTTAAAACAAAAATGTGAATTTATATACCTTAAACTCATTAAACCACACCTGACGAATTTTATTGAAAATCTTTCTCCAAGAGTGATAGGGATCATTAAGCAACCTTCTAACACTCTCCTGCAGGGTCTTGGCAGCATCCTACGATGCATACCACCTGCAAGGCACATAATAAACATATTAGTTCATGAATATTTTAGCAAAGTAGGAAAAAAAATAAATAGAAGAACAAACTTACGAGGCTCCATCAAGCACTATCAAAACTCTCCCAAGCCTGTCTAGCTAGCCAGGAGCTAACCTTGTGACACACAAAGCTGCCTCAGGAGTAGCAATAGAAGTAGGTGAAGCTGATGCCGAAGGAATTACATAATACTGAGTCAATGAAGGATTGACAACCTCAGCACTAGAATCTATAAGTCTAAGGGATAATAGGGGAGTAGACTAAGATGAGGGAAACTAAACAATGGGAGATGGAGTACTCGAAGATGCTAATATGTGAGGTCGTGGAACAATCACTATGGGTAGCTGGGTGGTCTAGTCATATAAAGTGAATCTAGGCTACGATAAAGAAGAAGCGTCGTGTGATATCTGAAACTAACTATAGTAAGTCATAAGATTCATGGTCCAAAATGGTACAACCTTAATGGTAGGAGAAGTAGCTACGTGGCTGTGAAGATCCAGGATAGAGGAAATATGTCCTGGAATATTCGCAGGATCAATAGGTGTCCTAATCTTTTTCTTCCTGCTCCTACTAGAACTGCATGTCCCGAGATGATCTCGAGGTCTATCACCATCATCACTAGATGACATCTATATATAAAGTAATAATTCGATATATAAAAAAATTTAATGTTATCACAATAAATAATGTACATACTAGTTATAACGTATTGCTCTATTCCTCTTTGCTTCTTTCATTTTCATCATCCACCCATTCTTCCTTCTCAGTTGTTTCATATTCATTCTCCTTCAATTCCTCCTCCTCAAGTGATTAGTATTCCTCATTTACTTCTTCCTCAATGTTTGGTATTAGAAGGTCATCATCAGAAACCTCTTCTAGTATGTGGTGAGGATATTCTAGTATAGTTTCCAACTTAATATCAACTAGTTGTTGAACAAGTGCAAGATCATCTTGGTATGCTACATCTAACACATTCTCAATTTTTGTTATTCCCATAGGCTTTGTCTTAATAACAATTCACCAATCAGCCTTATCTCTATGTAATGGATATGGAGCATAATAGACTTGCTTAGCATTTTGCACAATGATAAAAGGGTCACAACTTGCATATTATTTGGTGTGTTTAACTTCAATAATGTTATGTTGTTGGTCCATCCTTATGCCTCTTTGTGATGGATCAAACTACTTACATCGAAACAATATGATCTTTTTCTTAGGCTAGCCTGAATATCTTAGTTCAACAATCTCTTGAATGACAACAAAATATTCAATAATATGGCCATTACCGTTGACATCACCTTGAATATACACACCATTATTATTGGTTTTCTTTTGCATAAAAACTTTCTCAATTTGAAACTTAAAGTCATTCACACAGTACTTATGGAGTGTATGAACTTAAGAATCAGGCTCGATTGTGATATCTCTCACAAATGATGAAAGTTTGATGTTTGAGTATTCATCATTGACCTACAAATTATATTCGAGATAATACAATTAGGTATAAAATGAATACGTTATACTTATCGATTCAATATGTTTAAACTTTTACAGTTACATAACTCTTTGACCATGTTAAAAATCTTGTATATATAGCTTTGTTGCCTAATGTGCTTACAAACAAACTGTTATTGGCAAATACAATTTTGTGAGTTAGTTCTCAATTTTAATTTTATAATTTCATATCATAATTTAACACTTACTCAAGATATGGCTGAATTTTGGGATAATTAAGCAAAATATGGGTCATAGCTGATTGATATTCCATATTAATGAGGCTTCATCTTTCACGCCTTTTAGATTCTCATTCACTTTGATTAAAAATTGAAATAGGTGGAAACATAGGATCACTATCACCCTCATCATTGCAGCTTGGCCTATTAATCCTATGTGGGACTTCATCCCCAAAGTAAAAAGGAGTAAAAATCACCAATTTCTCTGGCAATATGAGCTTGCACAATTGACACTTCAATCTGTCCTCTCTACTTTATTGATCGTTTCTAGCCTCCGTTTTTTCTATATGTATGTAAGCATGTAAATATGTTAATGAATGATTATATTAAACTAAGATTTAATTTCTTATATAATAATAATCATTATGTTTCAAATGGATACATCTACCGTGAATAAATAGGACTACCAAGATAGGCTTCTTTCATAAGATGGATCGGAAGATGATCCATCATATCGAAGAAGCCACATGGAAAGACTTTCTCCAGCTTTGCAATAATAATAGGAATATTTTCCTCCATCCTATTAAAACTACCAACAACTGACCAAAACATAAATCTTTTAAAAAAAAACTTATCTCTGTAATGGGCTTTCATATCCTTTCAGGTAAATTGTGAAAAACGATAGGAATCAATGTTTTTATGAATACATGACAGTCATGACTTTTCATACCCATCAACTTTCCTTTATTAAGATCTGCCCGCTTGTATTAATTTGAAGCATATCCTTCTGGGATCCTCAAAATTTTCACCTACACACATATTTCATATTTCTCATCCATTGTGAATGAAAACTAGCTTTGGACTTTACACTTTTGCCATTTGGTAGTTCCTACAACCACAATTCCCTCCTCATGCAATATTACTTTAAGTCCAATCATGTTACGCCCCGAGTCTTCACCCTGGATGTGGCCGACACTCAGAAACCATTGCTTGTCCCCAAGTCAACCACTTGGCCTAGCTAGTTTGCTCATCGAAAGACTTAAACAATAAGAAAGGCTAGAAGTAAACCTAACCACTGAATTCATGTCTGAAGTATAATAAAATGAATCATCTGGAAAAGTCAATGATCTAAAAGGAATACCAACACTGTCTATCAGTCTATTAAGCCTCTACTAAGAATGACTAGAGAATGAGTCATTCTAGAGAATGAGTACCGTAACAAGTCACAACTAACCCAAACTAAACAAAAGCAACTGAAACTGAAAGAAATAACATATACGAGTCTTTGGCTGCAAAGCGGTCTCACCACTAGCTAAGTATAGATGCTGAATCACTCAAGATATGCCTACTAAGGATTCTTTTCACCTGTGTCTGCATCGTAAAATAATGCAGGTCCAAAGAACGTCATTACATGGAATGTACGGTATCTAAAAGAGCCAAAATAGGAAAACTCAAGATAATAGGCTCAAGTCACATATTTTAATGTACAAATAAAGTAAAAACATAAGTAAAACATTATAACAAAGTATCTGATTTAATGTGTAAAATAGATGCAACTCTATCTGTGCCTGAAAATCTTATATACTATAATTTGGGGAGGTTCTCTAACCGACAACCATCACTATGTGCTTCGTAATGATATAACATATTTGCCGACGTTGCCATGGCCATCCCATAACTTGCTGGGGTAAGGCATGAAGCACTGTGGATCTGTATAAACTGGGTTATCTCAGTGGCATAAGAGGAGTTGCACATCTGGTACAATCCTATCCTACCCTAGCTATGTAATTTTTGGGGTTGGAGTTATTGTACTCATACCCAACTCGGTTCTCAATACTATTCCTAAAACATGCACTGTGCTCAATAGCTATAAAAATATCCTACTTTAGGGGTAAACTAAAAATATACTATTTGAAGCCTTAGCTCTATATGTTTTCTTTGAACTACCTTTTCTGAACTTATTTCATAACTTATTAATCTCAAGAAAATCTGTTATCTTCTGTACATAAGCCTGGTTAAGTATTTGTAGTTAGCTTATCATTCTTCAATGCAAGTAAAAATATGCTAGAAAAATAATTCTCAAGTCAATTAGGATTCTTGTAACCGTAATGAACTTCATGACTTAAAGAAACATGCTCAACAATGAAATTCTAAGGATAAGAATAGTAATTTCAAGAAAATCTACATGAGAAAACCTTAGTATATCATAGTACTTCACAAGAATGAACTGACTTGTCCCTTGGCTAGATTTTATTCTAAGAATAGGTAATAACTTCAAAAATAGGATTTTTAGATGGCCTTATATACCTAGACATGAGTTTTCTTGAAAATTTGCAGAACCTTTGCCAAGCTCTAACCCCTTTTTCTTTTCCTAACCGTTGTTTCTAAATGATGTTCATGAAAAAATGAAAGGAATTGCATAGATTATAAAATTTTAGGGTGAAAACGATTTCAAAATGACAGGGTATTGGTCTAGGATAGGCGACGAAATGTCTAGAATGCCCCTTAAAAAGTTTTAAAATTTTTGAACTTCGGGGGGGACCAGGTCCGCTTCACGAACCTGGCGCGTACCAGTGCATTTTCTTTCAAAATATTCCCAAACAAGTTATCCAATCCCCATCAACAAAATTAAAAAACATATAAGTATGGGTCCCTGAATAGGGCAACAATGCAGCCCTGACGCATACTCACCCTATTTTGATTTTTGGATTGAAAAATTATTTTTTGATCTGGTTGCTCTAAAATTTGAACGAGGCCATTTTCCCACTTATGTTTTCATGCTAATTGCAAATTTAGTCTTAGATTCGTAAATGAAGCATGGAAAGATGCATTATGCGCACGTCTCCCTTCTAGGTTTACTTTGATAATTTCATCGGGTGTTATATTATCTCCCCCTTGGGATCATTCATCCTCGAATAATAACGATGTTATGAATTAACTCAAAGCATACAAGGTTACTCAAACTAAAACAAATGCAAATCTTCGAGATCAAGAGTGGAAATTTACCTTTACGATCCTAATTGGGGGCCACAAACAAGTACGGATATTTTGCTTTCATATCTTCCTTTGCTCCCCATGTAGGTTCCACAGTGAGTTGATTTATCCATAGCACTTTAACCTAAGCAATCTCTTTGGTTCACAACTTACGAACTTGGAGGTCAAGAATTTGAATCGGAATCTCTTCATAGGAAAAACTATCTTTAATCCTAACACTCTCAATAGGAACTACTAGGGAGGGATCTCCCAAGCATTTCTTAAGCATAGAGACATGAAATATTGGATGTATAACACCCAGCTCTGCTGGTGATTCCAAATTATATGCAACATTACCTATTCTTCTCACAATCTGATAAGGACCAATATACCGCAGACTCAACTTTTCTTTCCTTCCAAATCTCATGACACCCTTCATAGATGAAACTTTCAGGTATACCCAATCATATACCTCAAACTCCAAGTCTCCCCTCCTAACATAGGTATATGATTTTTGGCAGCTTTGCACGATTTTCAACCTCTCCTGGATGATTTTCACCTTCTCCATGGCTTAGTAAACCAAGTCAGGCCCTATCAACCTAGCTTCATCAGCCTCAAACCAACTAATAGGCGATATACATTTCTGCCTATAAAGGGCTTCATATGGAGACATCTATATGCTAGCTTAGAAACTGTTATTATAAGAAAACTTAATCAATGATAGGTGATCATCCTATCTACCTTTGAATTCTATGAAATATGCCCTCAACAGTCCTTCAAAGTCTGTATGGTTCGTTCTGCCTACTCTTCTTTCTGAGGATGGAAAGTTGTACTAAGATTAACCTTTGTGCCAAGCCTTTTTGAAAGGACTTCCAAAACTGTGTTGTGAACTAGGCTCCTCTATCTGAAATAATGGATAAAGGAACTCCATGCAATCTTACAATTTCTTGGATGTATAGCCTGGCATAATCCTCTGTAGCCTCGGTTGTTTTTACCAGTATGAAACTAGCTGAATTAGTCATTTTAGCTATTATTACCCAGATTGAATCATGATGTCTGCAAGACTGTAGTAACCTAGTTACAAAATCCATGTTAATCATCTCTCACTTCCACTCAGGATGTCTATCTTCTGAGCCACACCACAAGGCCTCTAATGTTCTACCTTGACTTGTTGGCAATTTTGGCACCTTGACATAAACTTGGCAATGTCTCTTTTCATCCCACTACACCAATATATATCGCGTAAATCCTTGTACATCTTTATGGAGCCCAGATGAATAGAGTATTTGGTACCATGGGCTTCTGCCAGTATTCTATCCCAAAGGCTATCCACAGCGGGAACACATAATCTACCTTGATACTTTAGCACATGATCTCCTCCTTTTACAAAAACTAACACTTTCTGCTTCTGGACATCTTATTTCAGTTGGAGAAGAATGAAATCCTAATATTGCTTTTCTTTCACCTCTACAACTAATGAAGACTCAACCCCATTTACAATAACTACACCTCCCTCATCTAAATCAGCAAGCTCGACCCCCTAAATTTGTGAGCCTATGCACTTCTTTGGGCAACTCCTTTTCTCATCCTCAATATGAGCAGTGCTCTCCACGGATACCCTACTAAAGCATCAATAACTATATTAGCTTTATCTGGGTGATAAAGGATGCTCATATTGTAGTCTTTTTAGCAACTCTAACCATCTTCTCTGCCTCAGGTTCAACTCCTTCTGACTGAATACATATTGCAAACTCTTGTGGTTGCTGAACATATCCACATGCCCACCATAGAGATAGTGTCCACAAATTTTGAGAGCAAACACCACTGCAGCAATCTCAAGATCATGAGTTGGATAGTTCTTCTCGTGAGTCTTAAGCTTTCTAGAGGCAAACTATTAACCTTGCTTTTCTACATTAGTACACATCTCAAGCCAACTCTGGAAGCATCCAACATACAACAAAGCCATCTCTTCCTTCTGGTAGGGACAAAATTGAAGTTGTAGTCAGCTTAGTTTTCAACTCTTGAAAACTCTTCTCACAAGCCTCTTACTATTGGAATTTAACTTTCTCTAGGTTAACTTGATCAAGGGAGTGGATATATATGAGAAACCTTCTACAAAGCGCCTGTAATAACCAGCCAAACCTAAGAAACTTCTTATCTTTGTTGGAGTTGTGGATCTTGGCCAGTTCTTCACTGCCTCAATCTTTTGGGAATCAACTCTAATACCTTCTCCCAATATAGTATGGCCTAGAAATGCCACAGATTCTAACCAAAATTCACTTTTGGAAAAATTACCATACAACTGATGGTCTTTAATGGTCCGAAGGACAATCCTAAGATGGTCAGCATGTTCCTCCTCACTTTTGGAGTAGATTAGGATGTCATCAATGAACACAATGACAAATATATCTAGGTACTACCTCAATACTCGATTTATAAGGTCCATGAAAGCTGTAGGGGCATTAATCAGGCCAAATGACATGACCAAAAATTCATAGTGTCCATATCAAGTTCTAAAAGTTGTCTTTGGGATGTCACTTTCTCTGACTTTCAGCTGATGATAGCCGGATCTGAGATCTATTTTAGAGAAACAAGTAGCACCCTACAGCTGGTCAAATAGGTCGTTAATTCCAGGAAGGGGATATTTATTCTTTATAGTGAGCTTGTTAAACTGACGATAGTCTATACATATTTAAGGAAACCATCTTTCTTTGGCACGATTAGGACTAGGGCACCCCAAGGTGAGACACTAGGTCTAATAAAACATTTTCTTGAAGATCTTTTAACTGCTCCTTTAACTCTTTCAATTCTATTAGGGCCATTTTATACGGTGGAATTGATATAGGCTGGGTATTTGAAAGGACATTTATCCTAGAGTCCATCACCCTATCTGGAGGGACTCTAGGTAGATAGTCAGGAAAGACTTCATGAAATTCATTTACAACTAGGACAGGTTGGCGAGATGGTGTCTCTATGCCGGAATCTCTGACTTTGAATATATGGTAAATACACCCCTTGGAGATTAACTTTCTATCCTTAAGGTATGAGATGAAATGATCCCTAGGCACAATGGAACTACCCTTCCACTCTAAGACTGGCTCATTTGGAAACTAAAACTTTACAACTCTAGTTCTACAATCAATGGAAGCATAGCAAGCATGAAGCCAGTCCATGCCTAGGATAACATCGAAGTCAACCATGACTAACTCGACTAGATCAGCTAAAATGTCTTTATGGTAGACTGAGAGAAGATAATCTCTATAGACTCTTTAAGCTAGAATAGGCTCACCCACAGGAGTAGATACACTAAAGGGCTCAAGAAGATGCTCAGTACCGATTTCAAACTTCATAGCTATGTAAGGAGTCACAAAAATAAAGTAGCACTTGGGTCTAGTAATGCATAAACATCATGAGCAAAGACTTTAAGCATACTGGTGACTATGTCTTGAGAATTCTCTTGATCTTGGCAGTTGACCATAGCATACAGATGATTTGCACCTCCACCTGCTGCTAAAGTAGTACCCCAACCCGCTAGTGTTGATGAAGATTACTGATCCCTATGGCCTCCATGATTATGTCTTCCCATTGGTCACTCCTTCAGGAAGTAACCTATCTGTCCACACCTAAAGCAACCATTAGTACCCACAAGAAACTCTCTGGGATGGAACTTACCACACTTGCCATATAATGGATGGTGAGAAGATCCTTGAGTCACACTCCCTTGTGATTGGGTGCCTTGGACTCTAAAATTCTGGGACCTTTGTTCATATCGAACCTTTGGTGCAGGTGCACTGGTAGATGAAGGAGCTAGCCTAAATGACCCTGACTGAAATGTTGGGCGACTCCTATTTCCCGTCCTTCTCTTCCCTATCTCCTGACTAGATGTCTTATCCCTCTTGTTGCGAAACTCCTCTATGTCCTTTAACTTCTCCTCCTCAACCTGTTGCATGTATGCTATTAGTCTAGCTATATCCATGTCTTCTATTAGCATAGACACCATGCCCTCCTTGTTAGTTATTTAGGAGAGCCCAGCCACGAACAAACTCATCTTACTCTTCATATCGGCTACCATATCTGAGGCATAGCGGGATCGTTAAGTAAAGTTAAGGTTGTACTCGTGCACACTCATAGACTCTTGCTTCAAGTTCAGAAATTCTCTTACTTTCTCTTCCCTTAGCTCTCACGGGATGAAACGACCTAAGAAGGCCTCCATAAACACAACCCAACTTAAGAGTGGTTCACCTTCTCCCCTATTCTTTTTCCATCGATCATACCATACTCTTGCTACCCTCTTAAGCTAGTAAGTAGCTAACTCCACACACCCTGTATCAGCTATGTGCATAACCTGGAACACTTTCTGCAACTCATAAATAGAGTTTTCTAGATCCTCATTATGTACTTACCCCATGAACTCTGGTGGGTTCATCCTTAAGAACTCGTTAATCCTAGAAGTGTCAGTAGAATCCTGTCTGCCTACTCCTTGCTAAACTCTTGGTGTTGTCATTGCCTGAACTAGAGTCTAAATGGTCTATTTGAGCTCAACATTAGAGATATCAGCCTGCGATGGCTTCTCAGTAGGCATAGATGGGCATCTTGGCCCCTTAGGAACTTGTGGTTCAGCCTGATTCACATTCTGTCTAGCAGGGCATCCTCTACCCCAAGCTTGTGTAGGACGTCCAACTACTTTTCTGGGAGGCATGATCTGAAAACAATATGTGAATGCACGAGTTAGAAGGGATGTAATCAGAGTTAAACTCTAAAGAACAAAATGGAATACAAAAGAAGGTCAACACTTCATAATGACATGTAGCCTCCTCATTATGGATGTAGAGCGCTTCACACCAATAATAAGGACTCTACTAGACACGACTTCGTAAACACCCTAGGACGCTTGAACTCTGTGCTCTGATACCAAGTTTGTCAAGCTTCGAGTCTACACCCTAGACATGGCCGGCACTCAGGAACCATTGTTGGTTCCCAAGTGAATCACTTGGCCTGGCTACTTTGCTCAGCGAAAGACTTAAATAAATAAAAAAATACTAGAAGTAAACCTAACCACTGAATTCATGTGAAGTATAATAAAAAATCAACTAGAAAATTCGATGATCTGAAATGAATACCAAACACCGTCTATAAGTCTATGAACCTGCTACTAAGCATGACTAGAGAATGAGTACTGTAACAGGCTATGACTACCCAAACTAAACGAAAGCAACTGAAACTGACATATACGAGCCTCTGGTTGAAAAGAGGTCTCACCACTAGCTAAGTATAGATGTTGAATCACCCAGGATATGCCTACTTAGGAGCCTTGTCATCTGTATCTGCATTATAAAATGATGCAAGTGCAAAGGACGTCAGTATGTAGAATATACGGTATGTAAAATTAGACAAAATAGGAAAACTCAAGATAATAGGCTCAAGTCACATATTTTAATGTATAAACAAAGTAAAAAATATAAGTAAAACATTATAGCAAAGTATCTGATTTAATGCGTAAAATAAATGGCTCTGTCTGTGTCTGAAAATCATGTATACTATAACTTGGGGAGGTTCTCTAACCGACAACCCTCACTATAAGCTTTGTGATGATACAACATATTTACCCACGTTGTCAGGGCTATCCCATACCTTGTCGGTCTAAGGGATGAAGTGTTGTCGATCCGTATAAACTGGACCATCTCAGTGGCATAAGAGGAGTTGTACATCTTGTACAATTCTATCCTACGCTGGCTACGTACTTCTGGGGTTGGAGTTATTGAATTCGTAACCACCTTGGTGCTCAATGCTACTTCCAAAACATGCAGTGTGCAAAATAGCTATAAAAAATGTCTCCCTCAAAAAAATTTAAAATTTTGAACTTCGGGGGAGGGGGGTTGAGGACCTGGCGGGTACCAGTGCATTTTCTTTTAAAAAATTACTAAATGAGTTTTCCAATCCCCATAAAAAAATTGGAAAAAAATACAAGTGTGGGTCTGCGATCAGGGCTCATCGCGACCCTGACACATACTTACACTATTTTGATTTTTGGATTGAAAAATTATTTTTTAATCCAATTGTTCTAAAATTTGAAAGAGGCCATCTCCTCACTCAATTTTTCATACTGATTGCAAATTCGGTCTCAAATTTGCAAAGAGAGCATGAGAAGATGTATTATGCGCATATCTCTCTTTTAGGGGTATTTTGGTAATTTTACAGGGTGTTACAAATCTAGCTCTTGGGTTATCTTTTGTCTTTCCCTTGACATCCATCACTGTGTTGAACAAATTATCAAAACAATTTTTCTCTATATGCATCACGTCAAGATTATGTTGCAAAAGATTATCCTTCCAATGTGACAACTCCCAAAATATGCTATGTTTGGTCTAGTTATGTTCACAGGCATATCCAAAAAGTCTAGAATGTATGGGACAATCTGTAACTTTAGGAAGATGAGAAACTCTCTCCCAAATTTGATGGCTTGTCAATGATGAACGTAGGGGATCATTCTCAACTCTATTTTTTTTGAACGCCTTTTCATATTTCTAAACTCGTGATCCATTGGCAAGAATTAATGATGACAATCAAACCATGAATTTTTCCTGCCTTGCTTTAGGGTAAAAGCCTTACTATGCTCCATGTAATGAGGACGAGCAAGCTTTCCAACATTCATCCAACCAGACAACACACCATATTCAGGAAAATCATTAATAGTCCATATTAAACAAGCACGTATAAAATTATGCTTAGTTGATATATCATACATCACAACACCTTTAAACCATAACTGTTTAAGCTCATCTATCAATGGTTAGATAGATATCAGTTAAACTTTTTGGATTTTAGGGACCCGGAATAACACAACTTAAGAATACAAATGGACTTCTTATGCACATTTCAGGAGGAAGATTATATAGAGTAAGAAATATCGGCCAACAAGAATAAGGCGTGGCAAAATTAGAGGATGGTGTGATACCATCTACACACAACCCTAATCTAACATTTCTAGGCTCTCTAGCAAAGTCGGAATATACATTATCAAAATGCTTCCATACTTCATCATCAGATGGATGAGACAAGACACTCGATGACCTTCTATATTCACGATGCCATCTCATATGTGGGGCAGACCTCATCAATGCATATAACCTCTTCAGTCTAGGAATAAGAGTAAATAATGCATTGCCTTAATTGAAACCATCTTTCTAGCCGAACTCCTTTTATAACAAGCATGACCGTAAAACTAACTATTTTCTAATTCACTATCATCCTTGTAATATAACATGCAACCATTAACACAACAATCAATTCTATCATGTGAGAATCCTAATTTGAAAACCAATTTATTTGCTTGATAGAAATTCCTGAGTATGTTAAACTCAAGATTAACCAACTCACCCAAGAGATCAACCATTGAGTCCATAGCCACATTTGGAACATTCCAATCCAATTTAATATTCATTAATCTAACTGCTACAGACAAACAGAATGCAGACTCCCCTCACATAATGGACGACTAGCCTTTTCTAATACTTCATAGAAGCATCTAGCTTCTTCATTAGGAGCTTCATTAAAGAATTGATTAGGTTCCATCCCTCTTTTGAACTCTGAAAGCATCATTGATCATTTCATGAATTCTATCGTGTTGAAATGTTCAAATCTAATTTGACCATATGGTACAAGCATATTATATTGATCCACCGGCATCAAATTATAAAGTACACCACTCTGTCCTTCTATTTCTCCGTGATCTATCCACACGAAATGTCTGGGCTTAAATCCCTTACGATACAAATACATAATAACTTCATCTAGACTAAAGAATTTTAGGCACCTACATGCACAACAAGGACACCTAACCAATTGATTTCTCTTAAATCTATCAAGTGTCATTGCATGATCGATGAAACTTTTAACACCATCAATAAATGTAGATTTCAGCCCACCATCATTTTAATAATACAAGTCATACATCCACAAATGATTATCCATCTACAAAAAATATTCAAGTATAATTAAGGTTCAACAACATAAGTTGAATTTTTCTAAGTATATAAAGTCCTAAACTTCAATTTAACAAGTATATACACTCGAAATTCTAAATTATATTCAACTTAAAGTTCACAACGACTTAAAATTTAATTTATGTCCTAAAATATAATAATTCAAGTTTCAAAAGTGTATAACTTGAATTTTTTTCAAGTATATAAAATCCTAAACTTTAATTTAACAAGTATATATACTCCAATTTCTAAATTATATTTTTGACTTAAAGTTTACAACTACTTAAAATTTAATTTATATCCTAAAATATAATAATTCTAGTTTCAAAAGTGTATAAGTTGAATTTTTCTAAGAATATAAAGTCCTAAACTTCAATTTAACAAGTATATATACCCCAAGTTCTAAATTATATTTAACTTAAAGTTCACAACTATTTAAAATTTCATTTATATCCAAAAATATAATAATTCAAGTTTAAAAAGTGCATAAGTTGAATCTTTCTCAGTATTAAAGTCCTAAACTTCAATTTAACAAGTATATAAACTTCAAGTTCTAAATTATATTCAACTTAAAGTTCACAACTAC
>JAOTQJ010004690.1:0-17500 GCA_025642045.1 Solanum sejunctum
AATAAAAGAAGAAGAAGAACAAAATTTGAAAGTTAAAAAATATTTAAAAAATACATAATTATTTGATTCCACATTTAGTTACTATATTTTACTAAATTATAGCTACAATATCCTGTTATTAATTTTTTTTTATTTTTTCTCTTGAAAAACGTCCATTATATAGAGGATATGCTAATCATTGAAGTACTAGACATAATTTTATTTACTTATATTTAAAGAAATATTAAACTTTAATTTTTTTATTCCAGATGTAGTTACTTATTATATTTTACTAAATTTGTATCACTAAACAATTAAGTACATTTTAATTAAAAAAATATTCATTTATACTTATTATTATCATGAAATTTAATTGTCTCTTTAAATAAAATTTATATTTTAAATGAATTAATTACTTTTTAAATGTATTCATTGGTACATAATGAACATAAATGGGTTTGGAGGATGGGTGGGTTGTTATATAGATATTTCATAACATAATTTATAATGTCTACTAATTAAAAATATATTATTATGTAAAAATAAAATTAGTAAATATTTTTTTAATTAACTGAAAATATTTGTTTTTCATTCTAAATGTATATTTGTTTTTATAATCTGAACCACAAAATGTACAAAAAATAAAAAATTACACATAAAAAAAACTTTCATCTCCCTTAGCAAGATTAGTCAATGGGTTTGGAAGTAGGAGAAATTTATTAACTTTGTTTTGAATAATAAAGTTAGAAACTCAAAACAAGATTTAACATAAGGGTATTATAGACCTTTTACATTTATGGCCAAATATTTGTGGTCATTTAGCATTATTCTTTTTAGGAAAAATATATGTGCAAAGTGACATCGTGATTCTCAATTACTTCTTTGGCCACGTTTGGATGATCGTAACGTATGGGAGAAAATGACATAAGTGGTCTCAGCATGTCCTCATGATTCAGAGACACTTTATTGAATATTAATTTATATGATTGTTATATATTAGTGAATCTAACAAAAATAATTTTTAATATGCAATATTTATTAAACTAATTTAGTGTACGTGTTTCGTATGTGTGTACCGCATCAATCAATAAAAAAAATTAAAGAATAAATAAAATTTATTATGTGAATAAGTTATATTATTTAGAACACAACTATAAATAATATATAAAAAAATTCTGATTTTGGGGCGATGACTTTGCGTTCTGCCGAAAAAGGGACAAGGAGAGGGAGATCGTTTGTGGGTCTTTCGTGGGATTCTGCTGTCACGCCCTGGGAGGGTACCCTAGACGTAACTTGTACTCAGAATTGCTAGCCCCAAGCCAAACACCTGGTCTCATTGCATTCGTTCAATCAACTCATAAGCGGAAGATATAAGAAAATTATAAGCTAACAGTGGACTATCACAATCACTATCATAATGAATATGAAATAAGCAATTTAATAGAAATAAGAAGTGGGAAAATAGTCAATCCCGACATCACTATCAACTGTTTATGTCTATGAAGCCTCTATAACTATCATCTAAGAAGGTACCATGACAGGCCATGGCTACCATAGTCTAATGAAATAATCTAGAATAAATGAAAAGAAGATAGCATGTCCCTCGGAAACAAGGGAGGACTCACCAAGTCTCTGCCGAAATCCTAGAACCTCAATGATTGGACTGTTGAAGTCCTCTGTCTATAGAATCTGCATCATAAAATGATGCAACGCCAAAGAGACATTAATACATTGTATATATTGTATGTCAAATGGGCTAAGGTCAGGAGTATATGAAAGTGTAACATCAACTCATCAATTACTAATCCTAACTCAGAATAAAGCACATAATTCTATCACCTTTCTATCCATCAAGACATCATACAATCATATCAATGTCAGAGAACTATCAATAAGGAAACCTATTTGAGAGTTTTTATAGCCTACAATTATCTCCTATGAGCCAGTAATGATACAAAGAAGATATGTCCTTGCTACATCCGTCCAGTACCTTTTCAGGGTGAAGGATGAGTCTATCGGGGATCCCGAAGAAGTCTATCAAGTCCTCGTCGGGACAAAAGAAAACATACTCTCTCACGGTCCAATCCTGTCCTACGCTGTCTACATAGTTAATAAGTGCGAGTGAGACTTACTCTTACCTATTCCGGTGCTAATACTTCTCCCAGAAAACTCAATAAGCTCATAAGTCTACCAAGGTCAGACTATGATACAGCTAACCCCCCTCTCAGGCAAGGTCCTTCTCTCATCTATCATTCTATCAATTAAGGAATTTAAATCCTTACATTCAACTCTATCTCATTCTCATTAACCTCAAGAATACTAACTTTATCTACTTTAGCTATCACAGTACTCATCTCAAGATGCATACCACAACAATCAACACACCCATATATAGTCAAGGCTCTCGACATCACTCTAACTTCATTATTCATGTCTTTAACAATGAAACTTTTATAGAATAAATATATAATCAGTCAATAATACATGCAAATAGTATTTTAAAAAGTGATAATCATCAATTTAAGATAATATATAAAAATTAAAAATAAATATCAAAAAATTCTTTAAAAATCTCAACCATAACCTATCATTTATCAACTACCAATCTAATTTATACGTTGGAGCACATGAAAGAACAATTTCATATTTTGGGTAGCCTTTACATACCAAGAATTTGAAGGTTGTACTAATCTTCAAGGAATTTGAAGCCTCAAAGGAAACCCTCACCTCTCTGTTCTTCTTCTCTCTCAAAACTCTCATAGAAACTTAGAAAAAAATGGGTTTTGAAACCCTTTCATACACAATAAGCCTTAAGTATACACTTTTGGGACTGAAGAATATGTTGGAAAGAATAAAAATGCCCTTCCTAAAATTAAAAGAAAAAATATAAAAACTGGACACTGGTGCGTGTCGTGGAGGGGGCACACACCAGTTCATTTTTGCAAACCTTTTGGAAAATCAATTCTCATCAAAAAATCAACGAAGTAAAAAAGCATAAGTGCATTTTCACACCCTAGCACATTGTTGAGAGGGCGCGAATTTGCTACTGTTTCTGGCCCAAAATGAACCATTTCATAATTTGACCTGGTTGCTTTCAAATTGGGTCAAGACCATTTTCTAATTTGATTTTCTATATTGATCATAAATCAAGTCTCAGATTTTCCACTGGAGCTTTGGAGGATGCATTGTGCACAAGATGAATTTTAGGGGCGTTTCGATAAATTTCACAGGGTGTTACATCATCTCCCCCTTGGGATCATTCGACCTCGAATGATGAGTAAAGGTCGAATAGAAACATGAATAACCCTAGAACTCCCCTTATTCCTCACCGAGAATATTCAAACTCTCAACTATAGATCACCTATTTATCCCTGTCTTAGACTCGGGAATAGAATAAGATAAAGGCATCAATCCAATGAAAGGATACATTCAATAACATTAAGGATAAGAACCTTTACCTTCAACATCATAATTATTTGACATGAATAGACTGAAAACTCATCTCCACATTCACATCTATCTATCGACTCTCAATTCTATCTCATTCGACAATCAACTCTACTCAAACTCAAATATAGGCAAGCGACTCAAGAAAGGACAATAGATTTACTTAAAGGTAAGAAAATTTCCTCTAACACTCTTATCATCAGGCACGAAGAGTTGTCCTCAAAGTGGTGACCTAAGGCACAATCGATTTTATTCTCTACATAGGAGGCAAGCGGTTGGTGATATCTTCGATGTTGTTATCGGTATGTTGAAAAATCTTTGATCTTGATGTATATGCTTTGATTGATCCGGGCGCCACCCTTTCCTTTGTTACCCGCTTTATTGCTAAGAAGTTCCATGTTGAGTCAAAGTTGTTGTATGAGTCATATGAAGTTTCTACTCCTATTGGTACATCTACTATTACTAGGAGAGTGCATAGAAATTATACGATTTTCATATTGCATAAAATCTTACCTTATGATCTTGATTTTGATGTTATTCTTTGGATGGATTGGATGCATGCCTACTATGCTTCTATTGATTGTAGAACCCGTGGGGTCAAGTTTTGTTTCTCAAATGAACCCGTCCTTGAATGGTATAGTTATGATATGGTAGTAAGGGGTAGGTTCATCTCATGCATTAAAGCCCATAGGTTGATTTCCAAGGGTTGTTTGTATCATCTTGTGAGGGTCAAAGATATGGAGTCCAAAGTCCCTTCCATTGAGTCGATCCAGATTGTAAATGAGTTTCTTGATGTCTTTCCAAATAACCTTTCCGGTGTCCCTCCTGAAAGGGAGATAGATTTTGTCATAGATCTCCTTCCCGACACTCAACCTATCTCCATTCCCCCTTACTTTATGTCCTTCGTGGAGTTGAAAAAGTTAAAAGAGCAATTGAAATATTTGTTGGAAAAAGGGTTTATTAGACCTAGCCAATCACCTTGGGGTACACCGGTGTTATTAGTAAAGAAGAAAGATGAGTCACTTAGAATGTTCATTGACTACTGACAATTTAATAGGGTCACTATAAAGAATAGATATCCCCTTCCAAGAATTAATGACTCGTTTAACCAATTGCAAGGGGCTAGCTTTTTCTCTAAGATTGATCTTCAGTCTGGGTACAATCAAGTGAGGGTGAGAGAGTGTGATATTTCCAAAATAACCTCTTGGACTAGATATGGGCACTATAAATTAGTGGTGATGTCCTTTGTATTGACTAATACACCGACCATCTTCATAGACCTAATGTATAGGGTCTTCAAGCCCTACGTTGATTCCTTGTAGTTTTCATTGATGATATTTTAATCTATTCACATAGTAGAGAAGAGCATATGGGACATTTGAGGATTGTGCTATAAAGATTGAGGGAGGAAAGATTATATGCTAAGTATGACAAGTGAAAATTTTGGTTGAAGGAGGCTGCATTCTTGTGTCATGTGGTATCGAAGGATGGTATAAAAGTGGACCCTAAGAAAACCAATATGATTAAAAATTGTCCTATACCATTGACCCCATCAGATATTAGGAGTTTCTTGGGCCTTGCGAGTTACTATAAAAGGTTTGTGGATGGGTTCTCCTCCATTGCTTCCCTTATGACAAAATTGACTCAAAAGAAGGTGAAGTTTGTGTTGACCGATGAATGTGAGAAAAGCTTCCAAACATTGAAAGATAGACTTGTGTTCGCTCCTATATTGTCACTATTAGAGAGGCTTAAGGGTTTTGTTGTGTATTATGATGCATCTAGATTTTGTTTGGATTGTGTACTAATGCAATATGGTAAGGTCATAACCTATGGTTCTAGGCAACTCAAAGTACATGAAAAAAACTACCCTACCCATGATCTTGAATTAACTGTCGTGGTGTTTGCATTAAAGATTTGGTGACATTATTTGTATAGAGTGCATGTTGATGTCTTCACTAATCAGAAGAGCCTTCAATATATCTTCACACAAAAAGATCTTAACTTGAGACAAAGAAGGTGTCTAGAACTCCTTAAGGACTATGACATGAGTGTGCATTACCATCCTGGTAAGGCAAATGTTGATGCTTTGATTCGGGTGTCCATGGGTAGCCTAGCTCATATGGATGGTGATGAAAGGGAGATGGCTTGGGAGGTGCATAGGTTGTCTAGATTAGAGGTGAGGTTGGAAGATGTGGGTAATAGTGTTGTTGTAGTTGATGGTTCTAAATCTTCTTTGGTTAATGAGGTAGACTCCTCCCTACTTGAATTGAAGGCCTTGGTGAAAGAGGGCAAAACAAAGGTTTTCTGACAAGGGGGAGATGGGACCTTTAGATACCAAGGTAATTGTGTGTGTCATTGTTGATGGTCTGAGGGAGAGAATTCTTGATGAAGTCCATAACTCCTCTTATTCGATCTACCCTGTTTTCCAAAAAATGTATATAGACTTAAGGGATGTGTATTGGTGGAGAGGCATGAAGAGGGACATTTCCAAATTTGTTTCTGATTGCCACAGTTTCCAACAAGTCAAAGCCGAACATCAAAGGCCAGGTGGCCTAACCCAAGATATAGATTCCTACTTGGAAGTAGGAGGTAGTTAATATGGATTTTGTGGTTGGGTTTCCCAAGACTAGAAAAGGTTTGGATTCAATATAGGTGGTGGTTGATAAGATGATGAAATCGGCTCACTTTCTACCATTCAAGACTATATATGGGGCTGAACAGTATGTAAGGTTGTACATCCATAAGGTAGTGAAGTTATATGGGGTTCCTTTATCCATCATATCAGATTGGGGTTCACAACTTACTTTATGTTTTTGGAGGTCTTTTCAAAAGGGTCTTGGTACAAAAGTTATCTTAGTACGGCCTTCCACCCTCAAACGAATGGCCAAGTGGAAAGGAAAATTCAAACACTTGAGGATATGCTTAGGGCATGTGTCTTGGAGCTTAAAGGTAGTTGGTATGACCATCTTCCATTGATTCAGTTTGCCTACAACAATAGCTATCACTCTAGCATTGGTGTGGCTCCTTTTGAGGCTCTGTGAAAGACGTTGTAGATCACCGGTGGGCTGGTTTGAGGTTTGAGAGGTAGTGTTATTGGGGCTTGATCTAGTTATGGAGACTCTTAATAAGGTTAAGATGATTAGGGAAAGCTTGAGAACATCCCAAAGTCCTCAAAAATCCTATGCCAATGTAAGAAGGAAAGACCTAGAATTCCAAGTGGGTGATTGGGTCTATTTGAATGTTTCTCCAATGAAAGGTGTGGTATGTTTTGGTAAAAAGGGGAAATTGAGCCCAAGGTATGTTATTCCTTATGAGGTGATAGAGAGAGTTGGCAAGGTAGCCTATGAGTTAAAGTTGTCTAGTCAAATAAATTCGGTCTATCCAGTGTTCCACGTTTCTATGTTGAGAAAGTGTCTTAGCAATCCTAATGCCATTGTACCTCTTGATGTTGTGGGTGTTTTTGAGTATAACTTGACTTATGAGTAGGTTCTGGTTCAGATCTTGGATAGGCAAGTAAAGAGATTGGGGAACAAAGAAGTAGCATCCGTTAAGTTCCTTTGGAGGAAGCAACAAGTCGAAAGTGCTACTTGGGAGGATGAAGCAGACATGCAAAAGAAGTATCCTTATATTTTGTACTCCACTCAAGCCTAAGGTATTAATCCTAAGTCTTATATGTGATTTCAAGTTCTACGTTGCAGCTACTATGTCATTCATATGCATTCATGTTTAAGTTGGTAAATTTATGATGATTTTACACTTATGTTGAGCATTTGAAAATGGTGTTGTACATGTTATGTTGCATTCTTGTTGGGGATTATTTGTGCATGATTATGCTTGTCTTATACATCTCTTTTATATTCGGGGATGAATATTCCCAAGGGGAAGATATTGTAACGACCCCAAAAAGTGCCTAAAAATGTGCCTCGAAAGTGCGCAGAATCTTATTTTCCATATATCTAAAAATTCATTGGTTATTTTGAAATTCAACTTCATATTTGTGATCGGGGGTAAAAATTAGATGCAAAAAGGTCTACCCTAGATTTAAGGGTGAAAGAATAGCAATTATAAATTTTTAAGGGGCAATCTCCAGTGAGCTATTCGCGATGCTTTCGTAACGCACCTTGGGTGCGCTTCAGTACAAATCCCTCTTCGTGTCCTCTCCTAAATGTGGAGATGTGTTTTTTGCCTAGCAGTTTTTCTTATGGGCCCAAAACATTCTAAGTGTTCGGCCCAAGTTTCCCAAATGTGTTTCTATCTATACTTAGTCAAATTTCACCTTTATATCATCCTAAACATTTCTCAATACTCACTCAAAAACTTAGCAATATTTTCACTCCCAAATTCAAGACCCAAAAACCTCATCCAAAGCTAAGGATTCTCTAAGCTTCAAGCCTCCATCTTCAACCTTCACCAAGAACTTCTCCAAAGCTAAGGTATGTGGTGTTGAACCATTAGGTTCTTCTACCCGTGGTGTCCAAACCCTCTTTTACTTAATAATGCATGGTTTAAAGTTGATTTTATATGTGGGTCTTGTATATTGAGAAATTTACTTTACAGTGATTTTAGTTCATGAAAGTATGAGTGTTTTAGCATGCTTTAAGCTCTAAATCTTGGATCTAATGTTGGATTTGATATGGATTTTGATGTGAATGTCTTAGGGGTGTTGCAAGGTATTGATTGATGGTTTTACAAAGATTTTCTTGCATGATTTCATCTCTAAATGAATGGTATTTTACCCCCATTACACACTCTCAAGGTGTTTGATAAAATGTCTAGTTATGGTTTCTTGAGGAATTGAAGGTCCAAAGCATAAGATATGATATAAATGATGTTATGGTTATGGAAAGAGCTTATGCATATTATATGACTAACTATATGATTATAAAATGAGCTTATACATATGATGAACTCTATATAAAGTGTTGCATTAGACTATGCCCGTTCCTAGGGGATAAGAGCCCGAGTAACCGAGGGAAGGGTTCGTACTTCTGCACCTAGTGATGGGGCAACATCATCAATAACCGAAATAGGGGTTTATACTCATCAACTGATATGGAAGTTCATACTCATCTACTTAGGTGATAGGACGGTATTATCACCAATCGAGATGAGGGTTCGTACTTGTCCACCTAAGTGATGGGGCGGCATCATCACTAACCCCAAGAGGTTCATACCTTGGAAATCTATCTTTCTCTTTTCTATACATATGATATTCTATATAAGCATGGATTACTTAAGCATGTTTTACTTATGCATTGATCATACATATCATCTTGTTATATTATGCCTATTGCCTATTGTTATGCATGTTGATCTTGAAGCTTATCTCTTGTTGCATTGCATCCCACATACTTAGTACATTCAAATGTACTAAAGCATTCTCTTGCCTACATAATATCACCATGTAGGAACCAGTGCCCAAGTGTATCATCCTCCCCCTCCACGTGGCAAGATGATACTGTTCCAAGCTTGTTGGTGAGTCCTCCATTTCGTGGACTTTGGTTTATATTTTCCTCTTATTTATGTATTGAGACACTATCCTATGTTTTACTTTATTATGAGGGTGAGCCCGATTACCTTGTCTTAGCTCTCACTCTATCTATGTATGTAGAGGTATTTGTTGGACAAGTTATGTATTTATGATATGAACTATGATTTCTTGTCTTTTGATGTTGATGTATTGCAAAGCTTTCCCTCAACCCCAATGCCCCATTCTATTCTACATGTCTTTTATATGCTTCAGTGACCAAGAATGTGTTATGACAAGTTAAGAGGCCTATTCAGGGTTTCTTCGGGTTCCCTATTCGCTATGTTACATCTAGGACCTAGGCTTGGGTCGTGACAAGTTAAATTTGGATGAAGTATTTTGGCTAAGTGTTTGAGAGGGTCTTGAGTGATATAGAGTTGAAAAATGACTAAGTATAGGTGTTTTTACACATAGGTGGGCATATGGCTAAGACCCTAAGACCCTTAGGCCGAAATGAAAAACTAAGAGAAAACTTGACTGGTCTGCGTCTGGTCCATGATGTGGACCCAATACGAAGGAAAAATTAACACTAACCTGCGCTTAGTCTGTGTACGACTTGGTCATATATTCACACTTGAATGATATTCACTTTCTCCTTAACTTGGTAAACTAGGTCTAGTCTAATCAACTTTACATCACCTACCTCAAACCATCCAATCGGTGACCTATACCTCCTCCCATAGAGTACCTAATATTGGGTACACATCATAGACCACATTGGATGGTTTGAGGTAGGTGATGTAGATTTGATTGGACTAGACCTAGTTTACCAAGTTAAGGAGAAAGTGAATATCATTCGAGACAGGTTAAGGACTGCATAGAGTAGACAGAAATCCTACGAAAATGTTAGAAGGAGAGACTTAGAGTTTGAGACTAAATATTGGGTGTATTTGAAAGTGTCACCCATGAAGGGTGTACTGAGATTCAGAAAGCAATAAAAGTTGATTCCGAGGTATATCAGCCCTTATCAAATCATAAAGAGAGTAGGCAATGTGGCATATAAGTTAGAGCTACTACCAGACTTATCCACCTAGTTTTCCACATTTCAATGCTTAAGAAGTATTTGGGAGATCCATAGTTAGTTGTACCTATTAATAGTATTGAGTAAAAGATAGTTCGAGATATGAGGAGATTCCCATTTGAATTCTTGTTCGTCAGGTTCACAAGTTAAGAACTAAATATGTTGTATCTGTCAAAGTGCTATCGAAGAATTAATTTGTAGAAGAAGCTACTTGGGAGGAGGATATGAAAGCTAGATATGCTCACTTACTCTGGCCTGTTGATGATGGGAGGGTTGATGGTAATGAATTTGTCCTCCAAACCCTTGCATTTCCATTTACCTGAGTCCTCCTTTAATTCCCAATATGATAGGCAATACAGTCCTAGAGTCCGAGTAAGGATCGATCTAATTTGTTTATTGATTGATTGTTTTACTTGCTAAATTTCATGATTGGTTGACTGCATGAGAAAGTTGAGCTGGATTATTGTTAGATTCCATAGGGAGGTTCATGTCTTGACCTAAATCGCTAGATTTCTCTTCATTCGAGGAGGAATCATCTTAAGAGGGAGATAATGTAACACCCCTTAAATCTTGTTTCCTGATCTGGAGTGGATGTGCAGGAGATGCTGAGGAAAATCTGAGAAAGGCTACTAAAGCAGGTCTATTAAAGCATTACAACTCGTACAGTGGAGTTTCATAGTATATTTCAGTAACTCAAGTTTCAGGACCCTTTAGTTTACGACACGAGTTTACGACTCATATAACCCTTTACAACTCATAAATAGGGGTATCATGATAAAGTTCAATAAGTTCAATTTCAGATCCTATTGCTCATGAAAGGTCTCCTATAACTCGTAGAATGGTCTACGAGTCATAGAACAAGGGCTCATGCGAATCTCCAATAACCCAAATTTTAGGCCTTCCACTCTTTGAGCGGAGGTCTTCGACTCGTAGATGGGGTCTTGTTGGGTCAGCTGGCAGATTTTAAGGGGGGCAATTTTTTCCATTCTAGTCTCTTTTTAATTAAAACCCTGTGTGTTTTTAGGCTTGTATAAAGTCTTGAAACAAACCCTAGGAGTATTCATTCATCACTCTACACCTTGGGGAGTTTCTTAAGAGCATTGGAGGAGAAAGAGGATCTAGGGTTTCAAATTCTAGTGTAAGGATCAGCTAACGTTCGATTGTTTCTTCCTTTTCCAGGTATTTAAGGCTTACCAAAGTGTGGACTAGCTCCTCCCACACGCCCCTTCATCTTCTTGAGTCAATAGTTGGAAAAAGGAGTTGATATTTGAGAAATTGCATCACCTTATTATTAAAATGTTTTAATTTATTACAAATTCTGCTAATAATCTCTAAAGATTTTCTGAATTACATGATTTCTATATTATATTGAGTTGGAGTTTCATACTTGATAGCATAAACCCTAAATTTCATGGTTTTATAATATTTTATGCATGTTAATGAGTTGAGGTTAAGGTTGAGATTGAGTAATTGAGTTGAGTAATATAAGTATTATTCATGAGTATGAAGAGCATATTCCATTGACTTACATATGTCACTACACATAAGTATCTTGTTTGCACTACATGATGAAGTATTTGAGTGAGTCAAAATGACCGTTGGAGTTTAAGTCAAGTTTGATTGTTTACATTGATTGATAGAGCTGATGAAAAATTGAATTCAACTGATCATTGAGATTTGAGTTGATTCATTGAGCACTAAGGTTTGAGTTGATTGATTGAGCATTGAGGTTAGAGTTGATTTATTGAGTATTAAGGATTGAGTTTATTGATGAGTTGAACATGTTTGAGTTGATTGATTGAGCATTGATGTTAGAGTTGATTGATTGAGTATTAAGGATTGAGTTGATTGATGAGTTAAACATGTTTTAGTCTAGGGAGGAGTATTGACCACCGAGCAGGGAGCAACTATACCACTACTTTAACCCACAAAACTATGTTACCAACATAGGATAGTCATTACAGCTCATTCTGGTGACTCGTGTCTTGTAATTGGCCATTTACTATATATCCAAGAGAGAGTTGATCGACCTTTTCCATGGCAAGTTAAGGGCTAGCATGGGAATGACATCGCCTTCGTTGTGTATCACCAAAATAAAGGTGGTGGGATTGGATGTTGATTAAGAAAACTCCCAAAAAACATTTATTGAGCATGATATTTTAAAATAAGTCTAATCCTTCGGAGTTTACTTTTATAAGCATGATTTACTATAAACTTGCAAGTCTGAGCTTAGCTTGAGTTATTGACCTGAGATGAGTAAGTTGACCTTTACTTTCTTGATCTATTTTACCTACTAATAAATTCTATGTACTGACATCCATTTAAGCCTGTATCTTTTCATGATGCAAATACAGGTGATAGAGGACTTCAGCTTGCGCATCTTTGACGTCCACAGATTAATACATTTCCAGAGTTAGTGAACCCTCTTTGCTTTTAGAAGGAGCTTCTTTATATTATGAGTTGACTTATTATATCTTTTTCTTTCTTTCTTTGAATTAGGGTATTCATGATCTGTCATCACATCATCTAGACTTGTTGAGTAGACGTTTCACAGAACTGAGTAGTGGATTATCTAGTATTTTGTATTTTAAAACTTATTTATTGGAGATTATCAGATACTTGAATTATATTCTATTAATATGATACCCTTTTTTATTTGAGTACAATATGACAATGAGGTCAAGTGGTTCGCTCAGGGCCTAGCAATAGTCTCTGAGTGCAAGACACGTAAAGGGTACCCTCTCGGGGTGTGACATTGTTCAAGAGGAGGTGCAGTGTTCATCATGATTGATTCAGAGGTGTTAGCCTTTAACAAGAAAACCCACTCATATACCAAATGAAAGATTTACATAACCTATAGATTTGCCTAATATAGAACTATGTTTGTAGGCTTGTTTTGAAGAAATAAAAGCAAATCAAGACAGATAATTTTATCGTGGAAAACACTCGGCTCACAAAGGTGAAAAAGTCACGACCTGTACCACTATAAGATTTTGACCCAACTTCACTAAATCAAATGAGCCTCAACAAAAGATTAAAATTCCTAGTAATCTAAGAAACAACAAACTTCATACAACTTCTAACTATACACAAACCTCCCAAGGTTTTTGTTCCCAAGTCTCCGAGTTGCCCTTACCTTGAAGACTATAACTTACTTCAGTTTATATATCACTGAACTAAGCAGAACATTAAGACCCAACACGAAAGAGAAAACTTCCTAAACTAAGACACAATAAGAAAGAGAAAACTTCCTAAACTAAGACACAACAAGGAACCAAATCTTCCAAGTATTTTTTCACTAATTAAGACTGCAATCACACAAAGATACTTTTTGCACTCAATCTCAATAATGATCTTCTCAGACTTCTCTTTTATTTAATCATTTCCTTGAAGAGTTCTTCTGGACGTCAAACTCTTCATGTGCATGAATTCTTATTGGCATAGAGTTCTATATCAGATAGAAATCTGCAGTATCAATTGTTTCCTCATGTGTTGTTGTTGAAATATACTTCTTTAGAGCTTATAAAAAAGGAATTTATCCATTCCACAATTGTTGCTGACATGTCTGAACCTCTTTGAGAAACTGCACAAGAGAACCTAACTGATCAACTTGTTTCATGTTCTTTGTCCATCATCAAAACTGCGGTGTACTCAATAGAATGGTATGATTTCTTCCCCATAATTGATGTTGTATGTCAACATAAGAGTAAAAAGGACTGCAGCCAAACAACATTGCTTTTGTGGCAGTTACCAACTTTTGTATGTGCCAAGCTTGTCAATTTCGAGTTCTAATTGCTTAAAGCAATGTCCTATGAATTTGGACTTGCAGCTAAGATGGTTAATCTATTGCAGGAAGCATAACTTCATAAAGTATATGCCTTTGGAAGTTGGAATACGCTATTTTATTTACTAGAGTTGATAAATGAAGAAGATTTTATTTGTAAAATTGTTGATGACGTATGTTGTGGTGAAGTCATGACTCATCAAATTAAGTGGTTCTATTGTATTTCTTCCTAAATAAAGTGTCAAATCCTATATAATTGTGATACTGGTTTCACCTCTTCTAGGATTGAACCTTAGTACCCGAGGTTATTTTTCTAACTTTTCAATTGCTACACAAGAATTATTATACATTGTGGTTGTCATTACTCAAGTTATTATATATTGATCGATATCGGTGAATACTTCTCCTATTTCAAATTACACAAGAATTTCGAACTATTTAAGGCCTTTTAATATGTTTTCTACAAATATTTGTCAGTTTTTAGAAAATTGTATTATGTTTTAATTTTGATCCCTTTGCATTCTATGAAATTTTATGGCTTTAATTGCAATTAGTTATGCAGAATTTATTTCTACAGATAAGTGAAATCAAATTTGGTGAGTCATAACAGAAGAAAACTCATGTCTTATTCATAAGTAAAAAACACTTCATGAAAAATCACAAACTATGAAAGTAAAAGCTTTTATTTACATCCCAGCTATGCAGTAGATTTGAATACTGCAATTTTAGAAAACATGAAGAATCAAAGTTAAAAGCTTTAAGGATAGAGGAGGTAGAAACAATATGGATATATAAAATGTAATCTTCTGAAGGACGGAAATTAAGTCGAATATCTGGAGGGTGACACACTAATTTCTTTTCTTGCACTTTTACATTTTTATTGTAATTTTGTGTTCCCATTTTTCAAATATCCTTGAAAACCATGCTAGATATATTGAGTTAACACCATTATGTATGTCATAGACAGTCTAGTAATAAGCCCACCACATTAACCCATGAGAATCTCCTGCCAACTGATCATTGGTATATATTCTTCTTCATCATCATCTTGTAGCTTAGTTGGAGTTGTCTCCTGTGGTACATTTTCATCTCCGCCACAATGTTTTGAGAGTGAAAATCCATGTCACCCATCATTTCCTTGGTATGAACTATTCTCAAATGTATCAAATTTTTTTTCTTTGAGAATGTATCCAGCAAGATGATTGTGAGAGAGATTTAAGACTTTAAGAAATGTGAGTGATGCAAGTTGTTATGAAATTTTTCTGCTGATTTTGTTGGATGAGAGATCCAATTATTCAAGTACGGTTAAATTATGCAATGATTCTGATATCTCACCTTCCAAGCGAACATGAGATAAGTTACAACATACGAAGCCCAACGAGATCTCCAATAATTCTTGGGATTTCACCTTCAAACCTATTGCTTGAGAGATCAATAATTATTTTTGTAGTTAAAACTAGAAGAAGTTCAACATCCAGTCCTTTTGTTATCACTATCAAGGAATTATTTGTGTAATAATCAGAATTCATATTTGCCACATACTCTAGAGTTCCACCGTTCTCCCCAATTATTTTCATAGCTTTAAAATTCTCGAAAAGGACCACTAACAAATCTCTAATAAATCCATTGGATGCGAGATCTATGACTCGAATATGATCAAACAAGTTGTCAGTCATTATAGGGTCATAGAACTTATTTGTTCTCAACTTAAAATTTGCAAATAAGGTAGGGCCTCCAACCATTTAGGAAATGTGTCACTCAACACATTGTTACCTAAATCAAGAAATTTCTAATGTTTGCAATTGATCAAAGATTGTCGAACTTTCCCCTCTAGCTTATTCCCGTCAAATTCAATGACTTCAAGTTGGTTTCCTATACTAAAAATTGTATTGATTATCCCACTAAGACTGTTATTACTTAACTTCAAAACCTAAGTTGTCTCATCTCACCCAAACATAGTAAGATTGCTCCCTCCAAGTTATTGTTGCCCAAATATAGCACTCGCAGTGCGTTCAGATTGTAGATGGTTGAAGAAATCTGTCCACTGAGATTACTGAGCAAAAGGAGAACACTAGGACTAACTTTGGAATGGGAACTTGTAACTGATTTTAGTTTAGAGAAATGGAAAATAATATTTTGGACTTGAAATCCTGAATCTTTCCACTGAAATGGTTATCACTGAAGTCTAAAATCCATGGTGAAGGAAGGGAGAATATCTGTGATGGTATAGTCCCATTCAAGTGGTTTGATGACAATCTGAGTGCTGGTAGGTTTTCTAGACCACTTATATTAGAAGGATCTGGACCAGTTAGGAAATTGGATGAAAAAGCCAACCATTCAAGTTGCATCTAACTTCAGTTAAAGGATGAGAACTCATGTTGGCCATCAAAGTTGTTATTTATAGGTGATATCGACATGAGCTTTCCAAATTTAAAGAAATCCGAAATCGATCCTTCAAGATAGATATCGTCAAGGTACAATTCCTCTATGCTGGTGAGATTCCATAGAGGTTTAGGAATGGACCAAGAAATATAACAAGAAGCTATTTTCAATGTACGCAGTAAAGTTAGATGACAAAATGATTCAGGTATCCTATTAGTAGCATTCACACTAAACATATCTAACACCATGAGTGATGCATTGCTATTCTATTTGGTTGTGGGAGACCTAACAGTGAGCTGGGGATTGAATATTAAATCAAGAGATTCCAAGTGGAAAGGTGGAAAACTCATTCAAGAAATATCCCATATAACTGTATGAATGGAAGACATAAAGTTGTTAAATAAAAAGAGAAATCCAGAGGAAACGTGAAAGAGATGTTCACAGAGTAAAGGTTGAGCACTCTTAATTGGGTCAAGTTCTTAAGGAACGATTCAAAATTGTGAGGTCCAAGACTAAGTTCATATAGATAAGAATTCCAGATACAAAAAACGCATAATTTAGAAAGGTAAGAGATTTCTGAAGTGATTACACCTGTAAAACTTGAAACTGACAAGTAAAGATCCGTCAAGCTAGAAAGCTCACCAAATTTAGTTCTTCTAGTTGATCAAATATATTTTTTCAGAGTTCATTAACTATCAATGGTAAAATAGAAAGAACAATGTCATTTATGCATTAATTTTATGAAATGACATATATTAAGGACCATCTATTTATAATAATGATGATATATAAAAGGGACCGGAGGAAGTATCACATACTATTAAATGTTTAACATATTAATGGATTCCACATGTATCTCGATATTTAAAGCCAAAAAATCCAGTAATTGCACTTCCCATCAAAATTTACTCTTATTCTCTTTAATTACGTCAATAAACTCAAATGACGACATTCCTCATTACACAATAGTATAAAGACATATCAGTTACAAACTTTTTTTTTACATTTTTTCATTTTTGCGTTTAAAATGCCATATTGAAGAACCCAAAAAGACATGATTTTATATTAATGTTATATTTAAAATTAGTTATAAGTCTTTTCAGCTCTCCTAATTTCTCCTATATTTCAATCCTATATTCATCATGTGTCTAATTTTATGGGCAATAGAAGTTAAACTTAGCTATGGAGGAGTAATGCTTTGGGTTTCCTCTGTTTGTTTTTGTTGAAAATTAAAAATAATTTTTTCTCATAAAATCGTTATTAGTTGATTTGATGTCTAATATATACATATTGGAAGTTGAACTTATATACAGTAGATAATACTTTTGTTATCTTTTTATTTACCGGTTAAAAATTCACT
>JAOTQJ010004701.1:0-18588 GCA_025642045.1 Solanum sejunctum
TTAATTGCAAGACCTCCTTTCCTTCTTCTCCTTCTCTTCTTCTTCTTCAAGTTCCCAAAACCATTCCAAGACAAAGAGCAAAAAAATGTTCTTGTTTGGAAACAAAAGAGAGGTATTTATAGACCTCAAGTTTTTTCAAAATTGCACCCAAGGGCTCCTAGTTAGCCCATTATTCAAGTAGGTCCCCAAATTTTGCTATTTTAATTCAATTGAGGACTTCCGACTCTAACTTAGAATATACGGCCCAATTATAATTAAACCCAGCGAACTTACTAAATTAAAAATACGCCATGTTCGATAACTTTTCCAATAAAACGACTTACTTCGATTTCATTAATTACGGGGTCTAACAGTCCGTTTGGGAATTATCAATAGTCTCCGAGTGTCAGTTACGTCTAGTGTACCCTCCCAGGACGTGCAACTTTAATTAAAGAAAAATTATAAGGAAATAAAATAATCTTTAATTAAAGATACATAAAAACAGTTAAGACAAAATAAAAGAAACAAGGAATTAGTAAAATGAATAATAGATGATACACATACTATTGTCTATAAATTTTACCTTTATGTAAATAAAGAACTCAATTTAACATTAAGTAACGTAAATTTAAACTCATCATTTTATATGTTGAAATAAAAAATAAGAAAAGCCATTTGCTTATTATGTGTAACACATACAATTAAAAAAATTGAGCACCAACAAACTAGAAAAAAATATAGTAGAAAAAAATACAAAGAGGAGGGTGGTTGGGGGTAGGGGGTGCAAAAATAATATTTTAAAAATATAATAAAATAAGTAGATGATACACATATTATTGTCTATAAATTTTAATTAAGTGAACAATAAAATAGATTTGTTTTATATTAATAAAAAATAAAACTTTGGTAATTATATTATGCTAAGTGATAAACTAATAAAAGTCAATACTAACAATTTAAAACATGTTATATTATCTTTATTTATATACATTTGATTATGTCGGATTGATGGTGGGATGGAGTGGCTGTGGGGTGAGTGTAGGGAGAGACGGGATATATTTCATTGAGAAATAATATGATAGTTGAATATTTTAAAACATAATATCTTTCAACATCTTTGATAATATATGACAAGAATGATATAAAACACTTATAAATAGCAATTTATAATTATCTGCGCATCGCGCGGGTACATATACTAATTTTAATTAATATGAGCGCAAAGAGATCAGACCAAATCATATTATAAGTATAACAGGGAGAGTTTTATTAATAAATCCATCATTCTTATAAGAATCCTCCATCTTTTATAATTTTTCTTATTTCATAATAAAAAAGTTTGATTAAAAAGAGAAAATATGTTACTGTATTATTTTCTGATAATTCTATCCATCATTTTTATATAGTCAATTATATATATATAATTTCAAAATATTGTAAAAGCTTTTAGTTACATCTTTTTGGCATATTTTTTAACCTAACTATTTTCTTGATATAGCTTCTATATATATTTTTATTTTGAGAGATAATTTATTCATGTTTACTTGACCTCTTTAAAGATGCAAGATGAAGTAGGTCAAAAACAAATTGCAATGAAACAAAAAATTAAAACTGTAAGTAATAATATATCATACTCCCTCTATCCTATTTTATGTGGCACACTTTGATTTGGCACGGTGTTTAACTATAAAAGGAAGACTTTTAAAACTTGTGGTCTAAAATCATTCTTAGATATTTGTGTGGCTGAGAATCATTTCATTAAAGGTAAAAAATAAATTTTAAAGGTACTTTATTTCCATCTATAGTAAGGTGATGTACTTTCTGGGACCAACAAAGGAAAGGGTGCCACTTAAAATGAGACAGAGGATAGATTTTTAAGGTAAAAAAGTTATATAACTTTGGTAGTAAGTAATTTTCTCAAGAGGATAGATGTTTCTCCACTTACAAATTACCTCGATCAATAGACTTATGAATCAGTATTCAGTAATAATATTTCTTCTAATAAAAAAATATATATTGTGTGGACTTTTTTTCTGTTATTGGTTGTAAAACTAACAAGTGCATACGAAAAAGAATCATTCATTTGAGTTAGAAAAGAATAAAGTGAAATTTTACACAGACAATTTATAAAGCTTTACATGACATATACTCAACTACTAAATTAATAAGAAATTATAATTTCTTATTATTTAAAATTTAAGATGATATAACTGATTTCTATCTCATAATATTTTAATGATATTAAATTATTTATATTAGGTGAATATTTTTAGTATAAAAAGTGAAACTAAAAGAAGTTGGGGGTTTTATCTATGAATCAATGTGCAAAATGTCAATAACTCAAAGTGAAAAATATAAAACAAATAACTTTATGTCTAAAACTAGAAAGCTCAACTTTCTTTTTATTTGATTTTGAGAATAGAAACAAATTTTATATTTCATGTAGTTAATCTTTGATTTTATGAAAAAGAAAAAAGAAGATAATAGTTATTAGGATGTTATTAATAACTTTATATGAAGTTTTTATACTTATGTTTTGATAGATCATGTAGTTTGAAGAACTTATCCTCAGAGAAAGTGTAAAGAAGTATAAGCAATCGAAAATTTTTGAAGCACAAGAAGAATGAATTTCATATTTAAGAAATTATTTAAAGATATTCTAGTTTTCACATATTTATGTCTATATTTTTGTAACATTACGTAATATCTTTCTTTATAGTTAACTATGAAATTTAATAGGAATATAATCAATTTGTATGTTTTCATATGTGTGTGTCTTTGTTTATGTGAGTGTGTGTATATATATGCACTTTTATTGATATGATCTGTGGTTATAATTAAGGTTTTAATAACTAGAACCAAAGAGAGCCTTGAACTAATTGGTAAAGTTGTGATCATGTGACCAGAAGGTCACATGTTCAAACCTTGGTAACATCCTCTACTAGAAATGCAACATATGGCTATGTATAATAAATCTTTGTGGGCGAGGCCCTTTCCTGAAAGTTCACCGAACGGGCTTGCCTTTTTCTTAATACTAAAATATCAATTAGTGAAGAAAAAATTTGATTGCTGAAAAGAGGTAAAACGATCGGATTTTTGTCATCGTTAAAGCTTATTTAACGACTGAATTTAATCTGATCGTTAAACTTTTAACTATGGAACTTTTAACAACTAGTGAGGATGAGATTTTTAGTGGTCATTATTGACTAATAACTACCAGATTTATACTTTTAGCGATGAAATTTTTCCTCGTTAAAGACCTATATTTTTTGTAGTGGTTGATGCTCACCAATGTCTCCTGAATCTTCTGCGAACCCCTAACTTAGTGACTACAACTAGTACCTGGACCTGCACCATAGGAAGATGCAAAAATGTAGGGGTAAGTACTGATAACAGACACCCAATTGACATCATCGGCCAACTGAGTGAAATATTGTAAATATAGAAGGCTTAAATATAGAGAACTACAATAACTATAGCAAATCAGAACTTTAGTCAAGGAGTAAGCATGTCTGGAGAATCACCAAATCTCATGACTCAGACCTGGGGTCTAGGAGTGATATGACAAATGGGAACTCGAGAGTCCCCAAACAATCCTTAGAGTATACATATTCACATTATCGGTTCGAAAGCATAGATGAATCGTAAACACATAATTCTATGGGACGAAAAAATAAGATTCACGCTATGAGGATATTATAGTAAATGGGAGTAACATGAATTCACATAGCACATAAGACTAAGGGGTAACTTTGACTCACTCTATGGGAGTATTACGGGACTTAGGATCATCCACATCATAACATTAATCCATAACATAAGCTCATAAACAAACACAATGACATAACCATATCCACAACATAATCCCACAAATACATCACTTAGCAAATAAACATAAAGAGGTCTACAAGATGTCCAACAATACCTCTAAAAATAAGATAAGACAGGAGCCAATACATAACCCGGGATCACCCTAAAAATAAGTAAAATAAGTAAAACACCATAGGTAGAGGAAATGGTGGTTTGTACTTGAAAGATAGGTCTCACCACAACAAGCAAAACTTAAGATCCTAGCTAAATGTTGTACGGTGGATGAACGTATTCCTCGGTCCCTACATAGTGAGATCATGTTGGCAAAAGTATGCATTAGTATGTTTGAATGTACTAAGTATGCAAGAATGCAATGCATATAACTTATCAAACCTGCATTGCAAAGTTAGATGACAAGGGCACATATATAGAAGGAATCATATTTCAAGAAAATAGTATATCAAGATGCCATGAGCTATATGATGCATGAACGCGAAAACACTCCTTATATATTGAGGATGGGACCATAACTAACACGAGACCAAGTGAGTTATACCTTAGAACCCCTTTGTCTCCCCCATAATAGATAAGACGTGACCTACTTTCCAAAGGTAGATCCTTAGCATTCTTTCCCCTTTTGGGCATAATCATATACCTATGTTAGCACATAGTTCAAGGAAAGGAGTACAAATCCTTGGGGATGGCCACCCTGCCTCCAATCCGTCGGTGCTAGATCATCATCCCACTAGAATACATATATGTATATATACACATGCTTGTAAAAGAGGCATAAGACTTTCAAATTGCTTACATGCATTCTTAGGCTTAAAGACCAAATTGGATCCTTTGTAATCATACACTCTTAGGCTAAAAAGCCAAACTACTCTTCACGTAATACTTTCATGCATAGAAATAGCTCTTTTGGAGCACCTTTTCGAGAAATGAGTATGGACTCTTGGGGATAGTCGACCCCACCTCAAATCAAACCTCAATTGATGCTCCCTAAACATAGTGGTGTAAACACCCATAATTGCTCAATGAGCTATAATCTTAGACATTTATGTGATCACATTCTTATCATTACCACAATAAAATCATACACATAAACATAATTAGGTCTTGACACACTTCATAAACTTCATAAAAATCATAGTCATAAATGCATATGCCATGAATGAGATGAGTATAGCATGGGTAGTAGAGATACAAACTTAAATAAAAAATACATTATGAAATTTAAGTAAAAATATAAGCAAAATTCACAGTTAAATCATAACATAAATTATCCATGCACAAATCAAGCTTAAAAGAGGATTTGCACTTTCAGATCTTCATAACTTCAATGCAAACCATCATATTAGGGCTTAAATCAACTTAAAATCATCAATAAGTATAACCCATACATCAATTGAATTTAATAAATCATAATATTGAAAACCCATATTTAAAGTGAAAAATTCCATGAAATTGAGTAAAAATGACTTTGGGTCTTCTTGGTTGAAAGGGACCAAGAATCAAACCCACATACCTTAGCTAATGAAGGAGATTCATGTCACGCCCTGGGAGGGTATCCTAGATATGTCGGACACCTAGAGATTATTGTTAGTCTCCAAGCGAACTACTTGCCCTTATCACATTTATTAATTCAAATAACTCAAGAAAATCAGTGGAAGACTAAGGATAATAATGGACACATCTCATCTAGTTCTCAAAAGTATATCAAATAAATAAAAGGGCTAGTAGAAAGAAACTAGCTCAACAAGTATTAACATCAACATTCAACTCTAGTTTGTGAAGTCTCTGTCACTATCAAGTGGTACCAATGACAGACCTATGGCTACCTCAAATCAAAAGTAAAGCTAACTCAATGTCTAACTCTAATAAGCAAGATGAAATAAATGTAATGAATTCGCCAAAGTAGGGGAGGATTACCAAATCAGCCGAACTGCTCAAATCCTCAATGATGCACCTATTGATGATCTCTAACATATGTATCTGCATCATAAAATGATGCAATACCGAGTGGCATCAGTATGTGGAATGTATAGTTTGCAAAATAGCTGAATGAAATAGAAACAGGTAGAATTATATGGAACAATATCAACTTAGAATAATAGCCAAATCAGAATGTCAAGTGCCTATCTAAAGTAAGAATAAAAGGTAGACAAGTGACCATCAACCGATCGATCTCATTAATCAAATCAGACTCATCTCAAAGGAATCCAACTCATCTCATCTTATCTCAACTCAGAGTACTCAATATGGAAACTTTCTAGGAGTTTCTCGTATTCGACAATAATCACTTATGAGTCAGTGATTGTACAATATCCCGCGATGTTGTCACGATTATATTGTACTTGTCAGGTAGAGAATGAATCAAATCCGCTAGGGATCCAGCAGATCAATAAGTCCTTTATTATTTCAAGGACTCTATCAAGAGGGAACATCCATGTAATGTAATGGTTCTAATCCTTACCTCTGCTTGGCAATGTAGTTAATGAGTGCGAGTTGGCTTTACTCTTACCCATTTTGGTGCTCGATACTTCTTCCAAAACTCAATGCTCATAATACTTATCCATCTCAGTCAAATCATCTCAATCAGCCTCATGGAGGCACGTATCATTTAATCAGTATCATAGAGACTCTCATCATCTCATCAATCAACATATCAATAAATAGGTCAAGGCTTAGATCAATCATTAGGGAACAATTGAATAGACAGATCATTAGAGATCATTTATGGATACTCACAGGACCATCAAGTTCTATCAACCTATCATTATGCTTAGATCACAATCGCAATCATTCTTCTCGAATAAAGACTCTAGACTCAATCCCTAAGTTCATTCATGCATGCTTTCAAAAGTTAACATACAGGGTTTATATAGTATCTCATGAAAAGTATTCAATTCAAGAAAACAAGTTTATGATGATCATCAACATGTGAAAATATATGTAACTAATATAATTTTCAAGAAATAATTAAGATAATACTTCAAGAAACCTGTATGAGGACTCATGGACTCTTAAATTCTCTATAACCATCTATGGGACACATGGGAGAATAATCTCATGCTTTAGTTTAGCCTTACATACCTGGATTGAACCTTTGGACAATCAACTGCAAGGGACTCTCTTCGAATTCCTCAATTCCTCGCTTTTCTTCTATTTTCTTTAGCCCTAGTTTTTTTCAAGGACTTAGAATAGGGTTTAAAACGCTTTTTATGCTTAAAATGATCCATTTTGATCATATATTAACTTTAAGAGGGGTTTGGAAAGGTTTAGAATGCCCTTCACAGAATTTGAAAAAACTTCATCTCGAGATATGGGGTCTGCAACGCAGATAGGGTTTATTTTTGGTATTTTTTGCCAAAAATTCATCGGACGAGCTTTCTAATCCCATAGAAAAGTTTTGGAATAAAACCAAGTATTGGACCGTGGCAGGTGCGCGTCGCACACCTGTCGCACCCTAAATGGTTTGCATTTTCGCATTGAAAAATTATCTTTTGATTTGGTTGCTCTAAAAATCAATCGAGACCACTTTCTTACTAAATTTTTCATACTCATCACAGATCTCGCCTCAAATTTTCCATCGGAGCATGGAAAGACACATTATGTGCATATCTCTCTTCTAGGGGTATTTTGGTAATTTTGATTGGTGTTGTAATTCAAAAAGAAATTTGGTGAAGAAAGAATCCTTCCTTGATTCCCAAGCTAAAATCCCTACTAGAGTTCTTTAAGAGAGACTTGAGAGAATTTTAAATGTGAGGAATGAATTTGAATGGGTGGAATGAACTTTAGGTCATTAGGAGTTTTTAGATAGTATACGAAGTCACAAAAGACCCTTAGAATAAATCGTATTTATGAAAACGCCATTAACAAAATGAGTTGAAAAATTGAATATTTTTGTCTAAGAGAAATGGTATACGGTTTGTGAGACTCTACACGCATTGTATACTTGCCCGTGAACTAATACTAGAAGCATTTTGCTTGATGAAGGTTCAAAACGGTAATCCCATACTTAGAGTTTTTTTCAATGAAGTCATTCTTACAGAAGGGACACATGGGTCGTGTGAAGCTACACGACCCATGCAGGTGCCCATACCACCTCCCTTAGAAAATGTTCCCACACCAAGTTACGAGATGATGATTCCATACTTATAAACATTTCATTCTGGAAGCCATACAGAAGGCCTCACAGGCCGTGTCACCTCACATGGCTATGTTCTTGGCCGTGTGATTTGGCTTGGTCCCAAAATTATGAGATTTCAAGCCAAGGCCACCATGTGACCTACCACATGGTCCGTGAAGTGTCACACGGACTGTAAAGGATCCAAGTGTGGTGTACTGTAGTTTAAAATACCACGGTTAAGGGTCAAACAACTTCCAAAGGCCAAGGGCTACTCTATGGAGGCTCTACATGAGCCGTGTGACCTCACACAGATTGCAAGGGCTTCCATGGTGCATTACATTGGTACGAAACTCTTCAAAACCAAAATTTCAAGCTCCAATAAGATCGTACAATGTCCAGGTCATTACATCGTCTCTCCTTGGGAACATTCATCCTCGAATGTGCTAGAACAAGGCTTGAAAGGCTTGACTTAGAATACGAAACATCCAAACACAAGATACAATGCAAAATTCATCATTTGAAAATCATATAGTCATTAAAACTCGTATCAAAACATATTCAAATCATTCCAACATTATAAGAATCATTTTCATGCATGTGTATGCATGTCATGTCGTGAGGGTCAAGAGTGGCGGAACTAGGACCACTTAGAAGAGGAAGAATCTAATAACTTAAGCTGAGGTATACTAGAAAAGATGGGGATATCAATTCATCATGTCCAACTCCCCCTCCCATGTAGCACTCTCCATATGTTGATTTCTCCAAAGTACTTTAACCAAAGCCATATCCTTGTTGCGAAGCTGCTTCACTTGTCTATCTAAAATTTCCACTGGAACTTCCTAAAAAGACAAGTTCTCCTCAACCTCAACACCTTCCAAAGGCATAATAGCACTAGGATTACCAACTGACTTTCCCAACATGGAAATATGAAAGACCAGGTGAATAGAGCTCAAATTCGGAGGCAATTTTAACCTATAAGCCATATTTCCAATTCATTTAACAATCTCATAAGGGCATATATACCGGGGAATTAGCTTGCCCTTCTTGCAAAAACACATCACACCCTTCATAGCTGAGACTGATGTCGTCCAAGTTACACCTCCTTTTTAGAGGATAAAGCGATCACTATCAAGAAATAAAACCTAACAAAGGTTAGAGTCTAACCCACAGGGAGTACGGAGACTCAAGAAAATTCAGTGATCGCAATTGAATGGTTAACTAGCTTCCTTCCTTGAAGGGAGGGGGATTTGTAATAATTAATAAAAAATTATAACTAGACTAACTAACACAAGAGACAAGTCAATATGGAGAGAAATTAGGGTATTGTGTTCCCCATAATTGCCCAACTCAGTATCACTGGATAACCTAATTCTTTTCTAGTGTATAGCACGCAAGACGGTAAGTTATGTTCACCAAGCCCTTTGGTCAAATGTGAAAAGTGATTTTCACTATGCGACTTGGCCAATCTCCATAGTATGCATTACTAACCCTTGCCTATTAGTCCCAATACAACCTCCCCTTAGTCTAGTTTGGTTGATTAGACGAGAACACATTAATTGAATCCTGTTAATCAATCTCTTTTCCTATTCATTACTACCTTGATCTAGTCAGTAACACTAGGTGGGCTCTAATGTTGGCCACCATCAGAAAACGTGCAAAATAAAGATAGTTAATTAATACATGCATATACACCTTCTAAGAATTATGAATTATTTGATTTTACTTTGTTAGTTTTTCATGGTTTTCATAACCCTAGTTATAGATTTAGCTACTCATGCTTTGTATAGATGCAAGAATTATGGATTGAGAAAATATAATTGAACACTTACACAATAGAACTAAGAACAAGAAAATCCCACTTCAATGAGAATCAAAGCTTAAAGATAAAATTCAAGCACAAGTGTTCTCAAAGACTCTTCAATATGATCTCATAATTTTTCCTCTCTAATTACTGAGTTCTCTGAGTACTAGGCAAAAAATCTCCTGAAAAATAATCTAAAAAATCTATTTATAATAAGTATAATGCAAGTCCTAAACAAAATAGTAGAACTGGTTGGCACGCCATACGAAAGGGGTTTATGGGTCGTATTGGATTCCATAGCCCATAATCATGGTCTTTTACTCAACCACTGAAAAGTTAAACTTCAACTCTACAACACCTCTGTACGACTCGTAAAGTGGTTTACGACTTGTAAAGGGGGTTTCGTCTGATGAAACTTCAGAAAGTCCCAATCTTTGATCCTTAGGGCACAAACCATATTTTACGACTTGTAAAACCTTCTACGATTCATTTGCATGTTCGTAGAATGAAATTTAGAAAACAACCCCTCACTGAAATTGTTCAGAAACCACCATATGGCCCGTATAATTATCTACTGCCTATAAAGGGTCTTATATAATAGCAAAAATCAACAACTTTTGCACTTTTTTCCCAAAATCAAGGCTAACCTGTAATCTTACAAATTTAAACACAAAAACACATAAAACCAATTAACATCACATTGAGAACAGACAAAATTCTAAGTTTCAAGCATCCAAAGTGTTATATTTTGGTAGCACATTAGTATCCTCAACTTAAAATTGTTGCTTGTCCTCAGGTGACGAACTCAATCTATATAGATAATATAATAACACACATACCTTAACCCAATGACATAGATCGGATAAATCTCAAACTCACATACCCACACCAACTTTTCAAAATAGGATTAGATAGCTATCTAGCAAACCAATGCAAACTCATGCATGTGACAACACAACTATGTCAAGCGAAGTAGCATCAACAATCCATAATCACTGAGCAAGTATAGTGCTAACAATGCAATATAAGTGCCCTCATAGAAAGAAGTCCCATATCTGACACTCAACGATGTTTTCATGTATAACCTTAGGACTATGCAAAATCACTCACTCTCACAAAAAATATTCATATATCATGCCTAATACCATAAGCTTGTCCTTATACTCATGATTAATACCTTTAACTAACTGTACTAGGATCACTTTAGGACTTTCTAGGCTTGTAAAGCAGGCTTAGGGGGCTTTGGTATGATATTATGGGAATATAGTTACTAAAGGCCGTTTTTCTACACTTTTGCTCTACCAACTATGTTATTTTCACCTTATTCTCCCTTTTTCCCACTTCAAGTTATTCTGGGTGCTTTCTTTTTATTTTTTAGTTTTTTGCCTTGCTTTTATACTTTTTGCTTTTTTAGCTCATCACTAAGGCATCACTTATTTTTTTTGCACCCAGTACATGATTTTTTTCCTTTTTTTATCTATATATCACTAATTCACCTCTTTATTTTTGTATTTCACCCTTACACCAACCATCCTTAACTTAGGCTTTTGGCCTGTGATGAGGTGCATAATATCCGTCCACAGAACGAGGGCCACTTTTGGTAGCCACCCTCAACTTAGATTTTTTGCCTCAGTCAAGGTGCATAATATTCAACAAAGGCCAATTTCAGGATTTTACAACTAAGCAGGCTAGGTTAATTAGGTGGTTTCAAAGAATAAGCACATGTTAGACTCAAACATTAGGAACGAGGGATATATCATAGTTTTGGTTGGTCAGTTTAGGCTAAGTGGACTATTAAGAATAATGGCCTAAGATCCTCTGTTAATCCAGTTAATCTACAATCTAACTGAGAATAACAGGGCAAGTTCTGAATTAGAACAAAACACATAAATCTAGCATATTAAGCTCACACTCGCATGGCCCTGCATATATCATCACAAAAGACTCTCAAATCTTGCTTCTTATCTCAATTGATCATCACTTATCAGAATAAACATTGTCACACACCTAAACATTAATGGTTGCTATCTAATTACTAATCAAAATTTGGTGGGTATCATGTTTTCAAACAAAACACAAAAACATGCTCTATGCCACAAGTATTAGTACTATATGCTGCAAATATCATCTAAACATCCTAAACATGCCAGTTTAACAAAAACTAAACATCCACAAGAAACAAAAACACAGACAAAAAAATTCCAGGATAAAAAATTGGGGTAGTTATGGACCCAAGCTCCTTAGACTTTACTGAGGCCCATAACAACCCACACCTCATCGAAAAAGATGTGCACTATCCCCAATGCACAAAAGCAAAGCAAAATAAAACATGTAGGTGTAAAAAACATTCCTTGGCGCCTAAGTACCAATGTCCATCTTGGGTTGCCTCCCAAGCAGTGCCTAATTTATCGTCACGGCATAACTTGGACAAATTGGTTACTTAAACTTCACCAATTGTCAAGACTTCACTCTTTAAATCATCTGGATGCTTCATGGACTACCAAACATTGAAGATGACTTCTTCATAACTCAATCTAAACTTGAGTTGGTTGGCTTGATATCCACTAGTACTTGCCCAGTGGCTAGGAACGGTCTTCACTAGATAATTGGGATGTCAAAGTCAACTTCGCAGTCTTGGATCATAAAGTCTGCAGGGAATATGAACTTCTCAACTTTTACTAGCACATCATATAGTATCCCCATAGGCTTTTTCACCGTGCGATCTATCATTAACAATCGCATGCTCAATGGAGTGAGGCTCTTAATCCAAGCTTCTCATATACCGTAAGAGGCATCAAATTAATGCTAGCTCCTAGATCATATAGTGCCCTTGCAACTCCACATCTTCAATGGTATAGGGTATGGTGAAAGCACTTGGATCTTCTCACTTATGAATAAAGGACCTCATAGCAATTACACTGCAATGCTGAAGCTCTTGGGAGAGCTCTTGACTCGCAGTGCACTTTTTAGTAACCAAGCCCTTTATGTACTTAGCATACCCTGACATCTTCCCCAATGCCTCAATGAGAGGGATGTTGATGAAGAGCTATTTTAGCACGGAGAGAAAGCACTTAAATTTACCTTCCTCCTCCCTCTTTTAATTATTTGAGGGAAATGAGGAGGATACCTAGGAATGGGCTTCAATTTCTGTGGTGTATCAGCAGCGTCACTCACCCCATCCTTACCACAACCATCTCCTATCTCTGTATCCTTGGAAGCAACCATCTCCTTTCGTACATATTCCTCATCAACTAACATAGGAGGATCAATGATGCTCTTGCCACCTCAAGTAGTAACCACCATACACTGCCCTTTATTTTTAAGATTTTGAACTGTGTTACTAGGCAGTGTACCCCTCTAATGCTGATTAAGTTGAGTCAATACTTAATCGAGTTGTTGTTCAAGCTATTTTATAGCCATAGAGTGGGAATCTATTTTCTGATTTATATTTGAAATCTCTAATTTCATGCCCCTCAGAGTCTCATCCTATGTCTCAGCTTTCTTCAACAGGCGATCAAACAACTCTTCAATTCTAGAACTACTTGTACCTACATCACAATTATGTAGTGGCACACAAGGACCATTTCTGAAGCCTTCTTTGTGACCCCAATCTGTATCTCTCTCTGGACCCATGTTCCTGTCCTAGTAACCTCCGCGGTGCTCCCTATAATCTCCATCTCTAATAAAGTTTTGACCTTGGTTTCCTTGACCTTGGTGCTAATAGTCCTGATTGGACCCTTGGGCGTTGGTCCTGAAATTCCTTATCCGATCAGCAAAAAAACATGTGTCCTCATCATAATATAGATCATTATAAAGGGGTGCACGTGGAGGTTGATGAACCACTGCATTCACTCACTCTTGGAGCTGCTTCATCATCACCTCTATATCTGTATGAACCACGACAAGTTGTTACATGATTTCTTCATTGATCTTTGCTTGCTCCGGACCAACATTGATAGCATATGAACTTTTGGTAGATGCTTTGTCTCTCTGTCCCTATGCATAATTAGTCTTGACTACTCTTTCCATTTGCTCCGTGATCATTGCAAATGGTCAATCTAAGAATATGCCCCCCATGATAGAGTCAACATAGGCCCGACTATTCTCATCAAGGGCATGGTAGAAGATCTCCACCAAGGCATTATCAACTATCTTGTGGTTAGGAATTCTCCTTAGACATTTGGTGAAGCGCTCCCAAGTAGTACTGATCGAATCACTAGGAAGTTGCTCAAAGTTATTGATATAGTCCTTGAACTTAAGCTTCTTCGATCTAGGGAAGTACTTTTCTAAAAAAGCTTTTTGCAAGTCTGCCCAACTGGTGATCGAACTCTGCGGGAGCTCAGATAGCCATAATACTACATTGCAAATAAGAGACAATGGGAAGACACGAAGTCCCACAACATCTGTAGATAGATTTTGTGTTCCCATCGCACTCTTGTAGACAAATTCCATATTATGTAGGTGGATATGAGGATCCTCCAATGATAAGCCCATAAATAGCCCACTATTCTGCAACATCTAAACTAATCCCTCGAGACTGTAAAACTTGTGGCTGCTAGTAGTGATGGCAACACAATAGCTCCAGTCACCTCCATAGCCATAAGATTCTCTATGTATTAGTTCCACTGGTAAGCATTGGCACTGAAATCCTAAGGTCGTGGAGAAATGTCCTCCAGAGGAGGTGGGTTCTCATTCTCAGCATTCTCATTGCTGCATTGGATGCGTTATTGGTGTTTTCTTGGGCCATTCTCCTCAACATTTTGTAGATCTTTGGGTCAAACAGAGTTAAGGGATTGCCTTGACTCCGGGTGTTGGGCATACACTATGTTTACTCCTTGAAAAAGAACAAAACAACAAACAAAAGTAAAATAAGGGAACTAAGGATTAACACCCGAATTACTTATGAATTCCCTAAGTATAGTTGTACTCCCCAACAACAACACCAAAATCTTGATGTCACCCAAGTTACACCTCTTTTTTTAGAGGATGAAGAGGTCATTATCAAGAAATAGAATCTAACAAAGGTTAGGGTCGAACCCAAAGGGAATAAGTAGACTCAATAGAATTCAATGATCGCAATTCAAATGGTTAACCAACTTACTTTGCCAAAGGGGTGTGTGTGCAATAATTAATAAAAAAATTATAACTATAGTAACTAACATAAAAGAGAAGTCAATATGGAGAGAAACTATGGTATTGTGTTCCCCATGATTTCCTAACTCAATATCACCGGATAACCTAATTCTTTTCTAGTGTATAGCATGCAGGATGACAAATTATGATCACTAAGCGCTTTGGTGTAAGGTGAGAGGTGAATTTAACTATACGACTTGGCTAATCTCCTTAGTGTGCATTATTAATCCTTAACTACTAGTCCCAATAATAACCTTCGCTTAGCCCAGTTTGGTTGATTAGACGAGAACGCATCAATCAAATCCTGTTAATTAATGTCTTGTCCTATTCATTACTACCTTGGTCCAATCAGTAACACTAGGTGGGCTCTAATATTCGCCACCATCAGAAAATATGCAAAATGAAGAGAGTTAATTAATATATGCATATACACCTTTGAAGAATTATGAATTATCCAATATTACTTTATTAGTTTTTCATGGTTCCCACAACCCTAGTTGTGGATTTAGCTACTCATGCTTTTTGGAGATGCAAGAATTATAGATTGGGAAAATATAATTGAACACTTACACCATAGAATTAAGAACAAGCAAATCCAACTTCAATAAGAATCACAAGCTTAAAGATGAAATTCAAACACAAGTGTTGTCAAAGACTCTCCGATATGATCTCACAATTGTTTCTCTCTAATTACTGAGTTCTCGGAGTACTAGACAAAAAAAACCCTCAAAAATAACCTAAATAACCTATTTATAATAAGTAAAATAAAAGTCCTAAATAAAATAGGATAATTGGCTGGCTCGCCATATGAAAAGGGGTTTACGAGTCGTATTGCATTTCATGGCTCGTAATCGAGTCTCGTACTCAGCTGCTGAAAATTTGAACTTCAACTCTACGATACCCCTTTATGACTCATAAAGTGGTTTACAACCCGTAAAAGGGGTTTCGTCTGATGAAACTTAAGAAAGTCCCATTGTCTGATCCTCAGGGCACAAACTATCTTATACGACTCGTAAAACCTTCTACGTCTCATCTGCGTGTTCGTAGAATAAACTTCAAAAAATATCCCCTCATTGAAACTATTCATGAAACCACCTTATAGCTTGTAGAATGATTTACGACCTATAAAGGATCTCATATAACAACAAAATTCAACAACTTCTGCATTTTTTTTCCCAAAATCAAGGCCAAGCTATAATTCTGCATTAACATTACATTGAGAAAGTGTTGTATTTTTGGTAGCACATTAGAGACCTTCACGTATACTCGATCACCAATATAAGACTCAAGGTCCCTCTTCCTATCATCCAAATAGGACTTTTGGCGACTTTGGGACGTCTTCAACCTTTCCTAATCAACTTCACCTTCTCCATAGCCTCTAATACCAAATCTGGGCCAATCAAAGCCATCACTCCCTACTCAAACCACCCCACTAGAGACCTACATTTCCTACCGTACAAAGCCTCAAACGGTGCCATACCAATGCTGGCATAAAAGCCATTATTATAAGTAAACTCAATAAGTGGAAGATGGTCATCCCAATTACCTTGAACTCCAACACATAAGCCCTCAACACGTCCTCCAAAGTTTGAATTGTCCTTTCAGCCTATCCATTAGTTTGAGAATGAAATGTGGTGCTCAACTTCACCTTACTATCAAGCCCTCTTTAAAATAACTTCCAAAAGTGAGATGTAAATTGGGTACCACGATCGATTTGATAGACCTAGGCACGCCATGAACCTGACCAACTCTTGGATGTACAACCTTGCATAATCTTCAGCACCAAAAGTAATCTTGACCAATAAGAAGTGAACCAACTTAGTCATCTGGTCTACAATAACCCAAATGGAGTCAAATTGCCTTCTGGTCCGAGGCAAACCAACCACAAAGTCCATATTCAAATCCTCCCACTTCTAAGTAGAATCTCAATGTCTTGAGTCAAACCACCGGGTCTTTGGTGTTCTACCTTCACTTGTTGACAATTAGGGCATTCAGATACAAACTTGGCTATGTCTTTCTTCATACCATGTCACTAATATACCTCTCTTAAATCCCGATACATCTTAGTAGATCCCGGATGAATAAAATAATGAGAGTTATGGGCTTCGTTCATGATCACCCTCCCACGGTCATCCACATCTAGAAAACAAAATTGGTCTTAATACTGAAGCACACCATCTCCTCTTTGGGAGAAGACCTCAATCTTCTTCTCTGTAACCAACATCTTCAATTCGACTAGTGATGGATCTAGATCTTGTTTAGCCTTCACATCAACAACCACTGAAGATTCGGCCCCATTTTGAACTTTTATACCACCATCATTAGAGTCGGCCAACCTAAAACCTAACCTAGCTAGCCAGTGAACACCCTTTGCCAACTCCTTCTCCTCCACAACATGAGCCATACTTCCCATAGATAGCCTACTAAGAGCATCGGTTACAACATTGGCCTTGCCGGGGTGATATTGTACACTCATGTCGTAGTCCTTTAGGAGGACCAACCATCTAATTTGCCTTAAGTTAAGATCCCTTTGAGTTAACACATATTGCAAACTCTTGTGATAAGTGAAAACAACAAATATGCACCTCATGTAAATAGTGCCTCCAAATCTTCAAAGCAATTACCATCCCGCTAATTCAAAGTCAAAAGTCGGGTAGTTATGCTTATGCACTATCAATTGCCTTAATTCATAAGCTATCACTTTACCATGTTGCATAAGCACACACCCCAACCCTATTTGAGGAGCATCACAGCATACACAAACCCATCTAAGCCATTTGGTAAAGTCAAAACTAGACCCATATGTAAGCTGACTGTTTAAGGTCTGGAAACTTTTCTCACGTTCGTCCGTCCATACAAACTTAATCTTATTTTGGTTCAACTTAGTCAACGGAGATGCAATGGATGAGAACCCTCGAAAAAACCTCCTATAATAGCCCATTAATAAGAAAACTATGAATATCCGAAAGAGTCAATGGTCTAGGCTAATCCCTTACGGCTTCGGTCGTCTTTGGGTCAACTTTAATGCCATCACTAGATACCACATGACCAAGAAAAGCTACTTTACCTAACCAAAACTCACACTTGCTAAACTTAGCGTACAACTTCTTCTCCCTCAAGGTTTGAAGAAGCAACCTCAAATGGTCCATATGCTCCCACTCACATCGGGAATAAAGAAGAATATCATCAATAAAGACAACTATAAAATTATCAGGGAATGTCTTGAACACCCAATTCATCAGATCCATGAACACGGCCGGAGCATTAGTCAAACAAAATGATATCACCACAAATTCAAAGTGCCCATACCTAGTCTGAAAAGTTGTCTTGGAAATATCATAATCCCTAACTTTCAGTTGATGATAACCGGAACGAAGGTCAATCTTTGATGATAACCAGAACGAAGGAAATATCACAATCCCTAACTTTCGGGGAATATATCTGGAAACTCATTCACCACCGTTACCTATTCAAAATTAGATGACTCAGACTCCAAATCGTTGACCTTTACAATATGGTAAATACACCCCTCGGAGATCATCTTTAGGGCCTTAAGGTAGAAAATAAACTGATCTTTAATAGCAGAGTCACTACCATTCTATTCAAGAATAGGCTCATCCGAAAGTTGGATTGGTTATATATATGTGTGTCTATTTATATATATATATATATATATATATATATATATATATATATGTATGTATGTTTGTATATATACACATGCTTGTAAAAG